>JAMPIT010000238.1:0-58289 GCA_026261815.1 Monarcha castaneiventris obscurior
TTGAAACCCCCAAAATCTACCCCAAATCCCCCAAAATCCACCCAAAACCACCTCAAAAGGCCTCAAACCCCCAAAATCTGCCCCAAATCCCCCAATATCTGCCTCAAATCACCCAAAATGCACCCGAAACCACCTCAAATCCCCTCGATACCCCAAAATCCTGCTTAAAACCACCCAAAACCAACCTGGACCCCAAAATCCACCTCAAAGCCCCCCAAATCCACCCAAAACCACCCCAAACCCCACCTGGATCCCTAAATCCCCCCCAAACACCCCCAAATCCCCCAAAATCCATCCCAAAATTTACCTTAAACCCCCCCAAATCCACCCAAAGCCCCCCAAAAACCTACCTGGATCCCAAAATCCACCTCAACCCACCCCAAATCCACCTCAAACCCCCCCAAATCCACCCCAAGCCCCCCAAATTTACCCAAAACCCCCCAAATCCACCTCAAAACCCCCCAAATTTACCTCAAACCACCCAAAATCCAGCTGAAAACTCCCAAAATCCAGCTCAAATCCCCCCAAACCCACCCAAATCCCCCAAAATCCATCCCAAAACCCCACCCGGATCCCCAAATCCACCTGAAACCCCTCCAAAATCCACCTGAAACCCTACCCCAAATCCAGCCCAAACCCCCCAAATTTTACCCAAATCCCCCCCAAATTTGACCCAGAACCCCGCAAATTTTACCCCAAACCCCCCAGATTTTACCAAAACCCCCCAAATTTTACCCAACCCCCCCCCAAACCCCACCTGGATCCCAAAATCCACCTCAACCCCCCCCCAAATCCTCCTCAAACCCCATCCCAAAATCCACCTGAAACCCCACCCCAAATCCACACCAAAACCCCCCCAAATTTTACCCCAAATCCCCCAAATTTTACCCAAATCCCCCAAATTTTACCCAAAACCCCCTCAAACCCCACCTGGATCCCAAAATCCACCTCAAACCCCACCCCAAATCCACCTCAACCCCCTCCAAAATCCACCTGAAACCCCACCCAAACCCCTCCAAATTTTACACCAAAAGCCCCCCAAATTTGACCCAAATCCCCCCAAATTTTACACCAAAAGCCCCCCAAATTTGACCCAAAACCCCCCGAATTTTACCAAAACCCCCCGATTTCACCCCAAATCCCCCACCCGCGCCCAGCAGCAGCAGCAGCGCCCTCGGGGCCATTTCGGCTCCGTCCGGGCCCCAAAGCAGAAGTTTGGGGGGGGTGGGGGTGGGGGGTGGGGGAGGGGAAGGGAAGTTTGGGGTGCCCGCCCCTCCCCCCCACCCCCACCTTGTGGTCACCGCGATGACGTCACTGGCCCAGTCACCCCCCCCCCCATCCCCCATCCCCCACCCGGGGCGGAAGGAGCCACATCCCGTGGGGGGAGGGGCGGGGATTGGGGGGGGATGAGGGGGGAGGGGGGGGAGGGGTCAGTTGTCCACTCGTCCCTGGGTGCTTTTGTGGGGGTCAGAGGTGTCCGGGCTGTCCATTTGTCCAGTTGTCCATGTGTCTGTCCATCCGTCTGTCCATCTACCTGTCCGGGCTGTCTATACTGTCCATCCATCTGTCCATCTGTCCGTGCTGTCCATCTGTCCATTTGTCCATCTGTCCATCCCTACTAACCATCTGTCCATCTGTCCATCCATTAGTCCATCCCTCTGTCCATCTGTCCCTCCTGTCCGTCTGTCCATCTGTCCGAGCTGTCCATGCTGTCCATCTGTCCATTTGTCCATCCGTCTGTCCATCTACCTGTCCGGGCTGTCCATGTGTCCAGCCGCCTGTCTGTCCATCCTTCTGTCCCTATTGTCCATCTGTCCGTGTTGTCCATCCATCCCTCCTGTCCCTCTGTCCATCCCTATTGACCATCGCTCTGTCCATCTGTCCATCTGTCCGAGCTGTCCATGCATTCGTCTGTGCGGCCGGCCCTGCTGTCCATCTGCCCATTTGTCCCTCTGTCCATCCCTACTGCCCATCTGACCCTCCTGTCCATCTGTCCATCTGTCCGTCCATCCCTATTGTCCATCTGACCCTACTGTCCATTGCTCTGTCCATCCCACCCCTCCTGTCCATCCGTCCATCCCTATTGTCCATCTGTCCGCCCCTCCCCCCATCCCTCTGTCCGTCCCATCCCCCACCCCCCCTCCCTTCACTTCCCCCCACCCCCGCCCTGCTGAGTGGCCATGGGGTGGTCACTGCTGACCAATCACGGGATGGTCACTGCTGACCAATCACTGCTGGCCGGACGTGGGATGGTCACTGCTGAGTGGCCATGGGATGGTCACTGCTGGCCAATCACGGGATGGTCACTGCTGGCCGGTCATGGGGTGGTCACTGCTGAGTGGTCACTGCTGGCCGGACGTGGGATGGTCACTGCTGAGTGGCCACTGCTGAGTGGTCACTGCTGGCCGGACATGGGATGGTCACTGCTGAGTGGTCACTGCTGGCCGGACACTGAATGGTCACTGCTGACCAATCACTGCTGGCTGGACAGGGGATGGTCACTGCTGGCCGGTCACTGCTGGCCGGACACGGGATGGTCACTGCTGGCCGGACAGGAGATAGTCCCTGCTCAGTGGTCACTGCTGGCCGGACACTGAAAGGTCACTGCTGGCCGGACACGGGACAGTCACTGCTGGCCGGACACTGAATGGTCACTGCTGGCCGGACAGGGGATGGTCACTGCTGAGTGGTCACTCCTGGCCGGACACTTCTGACCGGTCACTGCTGGCCGGACATGGGATGGTCACTACTGAGTGGACATATGATGGTCACCTCTGGCCGGACACAGGATGGTCACTCCTGGCCGGACACAGGATGGTCACCACCCTTCCCCCCCAATCCAGATGTTCCCAGCCCCTCCCCCACCCGATCCAGCTGTTTTTCCCCCAAAAAGGGGCGTGGTTATGCAAATAACCTCATTATTTCACCCCCGGCCCCGCCTCCAGCACTGGTTTTGCATAAAAAGGCGTGGTTATGCAAATAACGCCATTACATAATCCCATTTCACCCCCTGGCCCCACCCCCAGCGCGTTATTTACATATAGAGGCGTGGCTATGCAAATAAGCACATTACCCTTTATCGAGCAGGGGGCGTGGCTATGCAGATTCCCGCCGCTCCCCAGCGTGCCCCGCGGCGGCTCGGGGCCGTCATGGCGGCGCTGGGCCTGCGGCTGCCGGCGCTGAGGGGCCTCGGCTGGGCCCCGGCCCTGAGCGGCCTCGGGGCTCCTTCCACACCCCCGGGGCTCCCCCGGGAGCTGCCGGGGCTCCCCCGGAGGCTGCCGGGGCCTCCCCGCCGGGCCATGGCCGGCCACAACCGCTGGTCCAAGGTGCGGAACGTGAAGGGCCCGCGGGACGCGGAGCGGAGCCGCCTCTTCCAGCGGCTGGCGCAGATGCTGAGGGCGGCGGCCAGAGGTGTCGCGATAGAGGGGGGGATGTCGCGATAGAGGGGTGTGGGAGGGGGGTGCGGGGCTGGGGGGAGGCGGGGATGTCGCGACAGGGCGATAGGGGGTGTGGGAAGGGGGTACAGGGCTGAGGGGGAGGCGGGGATGTCGCGATATGGGGGCACCGGGATGTCGCGATATGGGGCGTGTTTTCCCCCCTTTCCTAATCCCTCAGGATTTGGGGGTCCTCAGGGGGTCCCCAAACCCTTCCCAGGGGGTCCCCAAATCCCCAAATGTCCCTAAATGTCCCCAGAATGTCCCCAGAGTGTCCCCAACCCATCCCGAAATGTCCCCAGAATGTCCCTAAATGTCCCCAAATCCATCCCAGGGAATCCCCAGGTATCCCCAAACCCAATCCCAGGGGACCCCCAAATGCCCCCAGGTGTCCCCAGCCCACCCCAGGTGTCCCCAAATCCTTCCCGGGGGGTCCCCAGAGTGTCCCCAACCTATCCCAAAGTGTCCCGAACTCATCCCGGGGGTCCCCAAACCCATCCCAGGGGTCCCCGAGTGTCCCCAGCCCATCCCAGGCTCCCCAAACCCATCTCAGATGCCCCCAGGAGCCCCCAGCCCCACCCCAGATGCCCCCAGGAGCCCCCAGAGCCCCCAGCCCCACCCCAGATGCCCCAGCTGCTCCAGCTGCCCCCGGAGCCCCAGCCACCCCAGATGCCCCCAGGAGCCCCCAGATGCCCCCAGGAGTCCCCAGCCCCACTCCAGGAGCCCCCAGCCCCACTCCAGATGCCCCCAGATACCCCCAGCTGCCCCTAGGAGCCCCCAGCCCCACCCCAGGCACCCCAACGCCGCTGTGCCCGCAGAGGGGGGCCCGGAGCCGGCGCTGAACCCGGCGCTGGCCGCGGCCGTGCAGCAGTGCCGAGCCCAGAACATGCCCAAGGCCTCCATCGAGGCCGCGCTGCGCCGGACACAGGTCAGGGGAGGGGTCCCGGGGGGGCTGGGGCGTCTGGGGTGGGGCTGGGGGCGCCTGGGGATCCCTGGGTGGGTTTGGGGGCACCCGGGGTGGATTTCGGACCCCTGGGATGGGTTTTGGACACCTGGGGACACCCTGGGATGGGTTTGGGACCCCCGGGATGGGGTTGGGACACCCTGGGATGGGGTTGGGGGCGCTCTGGGGAGCCCTGGATGGGTTTGGGGACCCCAGGAAGGGGTTGGGGACCCCTGGGATGGGTTTGGGACCCCTGAGTTGGGTTTGGGGGCACTCTGAGGAGCCCTGGATGGGTTTGGGCCTCCTGGGATGGGCTGGGGGCACTTTGGGGACCCCCTGGGATGGGGTTTGGGACCCCCGGGATGGGTTTGGGACCCCCTGGGATGGGTTTGGGACCCCCGGGATGGGTTTGGGACCCCCGGGATGGGCTGGGGACCCTCTGGGACATTTGGGGACCCCCAGGATGGGGTTTGGGGACCCCCAGACCCCCCCCCGACCCCCCCTGTGCCCCCCAGGACGGCGCCGGGGGCTCGCGGCTGCTGCTGGGGGCTCGGGGCCCGGGGGGCTCGGAGCTGCTGCTGGAGGTGCTGAGCTCGGAGCCGCGGCGCTGCCAGGGCCAGCTGGGCCGGCTGCTGGGCCACCACGGGTCAGTGGCCACTGGGGAGGGGCTGCTGGGCCACCACGGGTCAGTGGCCACCGGGGAGGGGTCAGGGGCCAGCTGGGCCGGCTGCTGGGCCACCACGGGTCAGTGGCCACCAGGGAGGGGTCAGTGGCCACTGGGGAGGGGTCAGGGGCCAGCTGGGCCGGCTGCTGGGCCACCACGGGTCAGGGGCTACCAGGGGGCACCGGGGAGGGGTCAGGGGGCACTCAGGGGACACTCAGGGGTCACTCAGGACATTTGGGGTCACTCAGGGTCACTCAGGGCTTTGGCCGGGGTCCCACAGGGGGTCACTCAGGGACACTCAGTGGTCACTCAGTGGTCACTCAGGGTCACTCAGGGCTTTGGCTGGGGTCCCACAGGGGGTCCCTGTCCGAGGCTGTCCGGCAGCGTTTCCAGCCCGTGGCCGTGCTGCGAGTGGCCGCCGGGGCCGTGGCCATGGAGGCGGCGCTGGAGCTGGCCCTGGCGGCCGGAGCCCAGGACGTGGTGGCCGACGAGGAGGAGGAGGGGTCCGAGCTCAAGGTGGGGGCAGGGAGCGGCCTGGGGAGTGACCACGTCCATCCCTGATGGCCACTGATGGCCACTGACCGTCCCCACTGACCGTCCCCACTGACCATCCCCACTGACCATCCCCTGATAGCCACTGATTATCCCCAATGGCCACTGACCAGCCCTGATAACCACTGACCATCCCTGATGACCCCAGACCACCCCCAATGACCACTGACCACCCCCAATGACCCCAGACCACCCCCAATGACCACTGACCAGTCCTAATAGCCCCATACCATCCCAAATGACCACTGACCACCCCCACTGACCTCTGACCACCCCCAATGACCCCTTGACCCCTCTCTGACCCCTCCCGCTGTCCCCCCGCAGTTCCTGTGTGAGCCCTCGGCCCTGGCGAGTGTCCGGCAGCACCTGGAGGCCGCGGGGCTCCGGCCACTCTCGGCCGCAGTCGAGTTCGTGCCGCGGGCGCCGCTGGCGCTGCCCGAGGGGCCACGGGCTCAGGCCGAGCGGCTACTGCAGGCCCTGGCCCAGTGCCCGGACGTCGTCCGGCTCTACCACAACATCCAGGAGGGGCCGGAGAGGGCCCAGGGTCAGTGCCCTCCGGCCAAGGGTCAGTCCTCTCCGGCCATGGGTCAGTCCCCTCTGGCCGAGGGTCAGTCCCCTCTGGCTGAGGGTCAGTCCCCTCTGGCCGAGGGTCAGTCCACTCCGGCCAAGGGTCAGTGCCCTCATGGTCAATAAAACTCTCTCTTGGACGTTTCCCTGCTGGGCTCGGCCGCCTGGGTGGTCAAGCGGTCATCAGGGGTGGGCACGGGTCATTGCGGGTGGTCAAGGATGGTCTGAGGGTCGCTGGGGGTGGTCAAGGAATGTCCAGGGGTCACTGGGCGTGGTCAAGGGTGGTCAGGGGTCACTGGGGGTGGTCAGGGATTGTCCAGGGGTCACTGGGGGTGGTCAAGGATGGTCTGAGGGTCACTGCGGGAGGTCAAGGAATGTCCAAGGGTCACTGGGGGTGGTCAGGGATGGTCTGAGGGTCATTGGGGGTGGTCAGGGGTCACTGGGGGTGGTCAAGGAACGTCCAGGGGTCACTGGGGGTGGTTGGGGGTCACTGGGAGTGGTCAAGGAATGTCCAGGGGTCACTGAGGGTCGTCAAGGATGGTCTGAGGGTCACTGGGGGTGGTCAGGGGTCACTGGGGGCGGTCAGGGAACGTCCGAGGGTCACCGGAGCTGGACAAAAACCACGGCAGCAGCAGCGGGGGTGGGCGGGGTCATTTATTGGGGCCGGGCAATGCCGCGGTCACTCGTCCGAGCCCGCGGGGCTACCCAGGAACAGGTCAGCGTAGCCAAAGGCCGGGGCGGCTCCTTCCTCCTCCTCCTCCTCCTCCTCTTCCTCATCCTCCTCTTCCTCCTCCTCCTCCTCCTCGTTGTCCTCTTCCTCCTCCTCCTCCTCGTCCTCCCCGCGGCCCGAGGGCCGGCGCCGCTGGGCCGGACGCAGGACGGCGGCCGCAGCCTCCTCGGGCGCTCTGGTGGCCACCAGCCCGTGCTCCTCCCGCGGCGGCCGAGCCTCTTCGGCCGGCTGGACCCCGTTGGGCCTCGCTCCGGCCGCCCGCTGCCCGCTTGACCACGCGTCCTCCTTCACCGCGGCCGCTCTGGAGCCGTCCTTGCCCTCGGGCCGCTGCCCGTCCCTGCCCGCCCTGGCCCTGCCCGCCGCCGCCCGGGCGCCATCTTTGGCTCTCCGCGGCCTCTTCGGGGGCTCGTCCGGGCCGTCCTGGGGCTCGTCCGGGCCGGCGCGCAGCCGCAGGAGGTGGCCCAGCAGGAAGCGGCGCTCGTGGCGGGCTCGGAGCCACTTGGCCTCCAGCCGAGCCACCTCGTCACAGAGCGCGCCGTTCTCCAGCACCAGCGCCCGCGCCAGGCGCCGCAGCCGCCGGAAACGCAGCCGGTAACGCTCGGGGGGGCGCGGGGCCTTCGGCATCGCCTGGGGGGGAGGGGGGGAGGAGGAGGAAGGACAAAGGAGGAAGAAGAAGAAGAAGATGAAGATGGAAGAGAAAGAAGAGGAGGAGGAAGAGGAAGAGAAGGAGGAGTAGCAGAAAGAGGAAGACAAAGAGGAGAAGGAGAAGGAGGAGGAGAAGGAAGATGAAGAGGAGGAAGAAGAGGAGGAGGAAGAGGAAGAGGAGGAAGAGGAGAAGGAGGAGGACAAAGAGGAGGAGGAGGAAGGAGAGGAGAAAGAGGAAGAAGAGGAGGAGGAAGAGGAGAATAAGAAGGAGAAGGGGGGGAGGAGGAAGGAGGAGAAAGAGGAGGAGGAAGAGGAAGAGAAGGAGGAGTAGGAGAACGAGGAAGACAGGAGAAGGAGGAGGAGGAGGAAGGAGAGGAGGAAGAGGAGGAGGAAAGAAAAGGAAGAAGAGCAAGGGGAAGGGAAGAGGAAGAAAGAGGAGGAGGAGGAGATGGATGAGTGGGAGGAAGGACAGGAGGAAGAAGAGGAGGAAGATGAAGACAAAGACAAAGATGGAGGAAGAAGGAGAGGAGGAGAAAGAAGAGGAGGAGGAGGAAAAGGAGGAAGAGGAGGAAGGAGGAGGAAGAGGAGGAGGAAGAGGAAGAGGAGGAGGAGGAAGAGGGTGGATATGAAATTGGAAGAAATTGGCAGGAATTGACCTAAATCAGCTTTGGATGGACCCAAATCCGCCCAAATTGGCCCAAATCAACCCAAATTGAGCCCGGATTGACCTAAATTGACCCAAATCGGCCCAATTTGACCCAAATCAGCCCAAATCAACCCAAATTGACACAAATTGACCCAAATCAGCTTTGGATTGACCCAAAAAAATCGAGCTTGGATTGGATTGACCCAAATCGGCCCAAATTGACCCAAATCCGCCTGGAATGGACCCAAACCGAGCCCTGCTCAGCCCGGGACTGACCCAAACCAAACTCGGGGGTTCCTTTTGGGGGAAAAACCGGGGAAATCGGGCAAAAACGAGGCCTCGGAGGGATTTTGGGGGAAAAACCACAAAAATCGGGGCTGGGAGGGGAAAAAAGCCCCAAAACCGGGGAAAACGCGGAGGGGGGGAGGCGGATTTGAGGTGAAAACGCCAATTAATGGGACAATTGCTTAATTATGAATTAATTAATCAATCCATCAAGGCCATCGGGCCGGGAAC
This sequence comes from Monarcha castaneiventris obscurior, assembly GCA_026261815.1. Classification (NCBI taxonomy): domain Eukaryota; kingdom Metazoa; phylum Chordata; class Aves; order Passeriformes; family Monarchidae; genus Monarcha; species Monarcha castaneiventris. The sequence goes on from JAMPIT010000238.1 coordinate 8,698, forward strand.
GATTGAATCGCGTCTCTCGCCATCAATTAACGAGCCCCGGCCGCAATTAACGGCGGCCTTGATGAAGTTCTCCTCTCCCCGCTCCTTCCCCGTCGCGTTTTGGGGAGAAACGCGGCGATTTTGGGGCAAAACGCGGCGATTTTGGGACTCACCGGGGCCGGAAGAGAGCGGGTCGGACCGGAAGTGAGCGTGGGGGAACGGAAATGGGGGAACACCGCCGGAAGTGAGTGCGCGGGGGACAGGAAGTCGCTGCTCCAACCAGGAAGCGAGCGATCCAAAAAAACCGGAGCCGTTCGCTCCCGAAAAAACGGGATTTGGCCCCAAAAACGGGGCAGGATTCGGGTGTTCGGCACCGATGGCGTCAGAACGCTCCTTTTTGAGGGCAAAACCGCCTTTTTTCCGGGTCCGAGCCGCTCTGGCCCGCTCGGAGGACCGCGAGTTCCGTTCTCCTTAACGATCCCCTCTCGTCTCTATGGTCGTTTCCGGTTTGCGCCGCTCTCGCGCTGACTCAGCTCGGTGGTTATATCCGGAAGGAGCCGCTCTGGCCCCCTTGGAGGACCAAAAGCCGCCATTTCCTCAAGGGCCCCTCTCAACTCTATGGTTGTTTCCCATTGGGGGCACCGGAGCCGCTCTGGGCCGCTCGGAGGCCCGCGAGCGCCGCTTTTTTTAGGCCCAAATTCCCTTTTTTAGGCCCAAATTCCCCTTTTTGGGCCCCAGATTTCACTTTTTGGGCTCCAAATTTCACTTTTTTGGTCCCAAATTCCCCTTTTTGGGCTCCAAATTCCCCTTTTTGGGCTCCAAATTTCACTTTTGGGCTCCAAATTTCACTTTTTTGGTCCCAAATTCCGCTTTTTGGGTCCCAGATTTCACTTTTCAGGCTCCAAATTCGCCCTTTTTCACCCCAAATTCCCCCATTTTAGTCCCAAATCCCCCATTTTTCACCCCAAAATCCCCATTTTGGGTCCCAAAATCTCCTTTTTTCATCCCAAAATTCCGCTTTTGGTCCCAAAATCTCCGTTTTTCACCCCAAACTCCCCTTTTTTTTTGGCCCCTTCACTTCCGGGTTCCGCCCCTCCCCCACCCCCCGCCCCTCCCCCCCCCCTTTTCGATTTCCCGGAATTTCCCCTCCCCCGCCCCTCCCCCACCCCCGGCGCGGGCCCGGCCCCAAAATCCCGGGAATTCACAAGAAAAAGAGGAGTGGGGGAGGGGCAGGAGCGGGGCCATGGAGGGCGGCGACCCCCAGGTAGGGGGGGGAGGGGAATTTGGGGGGATTTTGGGGGAATTTGGGGGAATTTGGGGGATTTTGGGCAAAGTTCGGAGCCGCTTCCGGGTGGGGGAGGGGCGGGGCTTGGGGGGGGCGGAATTTTTGGGGCGGATTCGGGGGAATTTGGGGTTTTCTGAGGGGATTTGGGGGGGTCCCGGTGGAGTTTTGGGGGTCCCAGTTTGATTCTGGGGTTCCCAGTGCTCCCAGTTCCCTCCCAGTTCCCTCCCAGTTCAATCCCAGTGCTCCCAGTTCGGATTTTGGGAGTTCCCAGTTCGATTTTGGGGATTCCCAGTTTGGATTTGGGATTCCCAGTTTGATTTTGGGGGTTCCCAGTTTGATTTTTGGGATTCCCAGTGCTCCCAGTTCCCTCCCAGTTAGATCCCAGTGCTCCCAGTTTGATTTTGGGAGTTCCCAGTTTGATTTTGGGGATTCCCAGTTTGGATTTTGGGGTTTCCAGTTTGATTTTGGGGATTCCCAGTGCTCCCAGTTCCCTCCCAGTTCAATCCCAGTGCTCCCAGTTAGATCCCAGTGATTCCCAGTTCGATTTTTGGGGTTCCCAACGGGATTTCGATGATTCCCAGTGCTCCCAGTTCCCTCCCAGTTCCCTCCCAGTTCCCTCCCAGTATTCCCAGTTGGATCTTGGTGATTCCCAGTTAGATCCCAGTGATTCCCAGTTGGATTTTTGTTGTTCCCAGTTCAATTTTTGGGGTTCCCAGTTGCATTTTGATGATTCCCAGGTGCCTTTAGATGATTCCAGGATGGATTTTGATGACTCCAAGGTGGGTTTTTGGGGTTCCCAGTGCTCCCAGTTCCCTCCCGGTTCCCTCCCAGTTCCTGTGCTCCCAGTTCCTTCCCAGTTCAATCCCAGTATTCCCAGTCGGATTCTGGTGATTCCCAGTGTTTTGGGGTTGGTGTTTTGGGGTTGTTGTTTTTGGGGTTGGGGTTTGTGTTTGTGTAGTTCCCTCCCAGTTCCCTCCCAGTATTCCCAGTTGGATTTTGGGGTTCCCAGTTCAATTTTGGGGCTCCCAGGCGCATTTTGATGATTCTCAGTTGCCTTTGGATGATTCCAGGGTGGATTTTGAAGGTTCCCAGTTGAATTTTTGATGATTCCCAGTGGGATTTTTGGGGTTCCCAGTGCTCCCAGTTGGATCCCAGTTCCCTCCCAGTTCCCTCCCAGTTTAATCCCAGTGCTCCCAGTATTCCCAGTTGGATTTTGGTGATTCCCAGTTGGATTTTGGGCTTCCCAGGTGCATTTTGATGACTCCAGGGTGGATTTTGATTATTCCTGGGTGCATTTTGAGGGTTCCCAGTGGGATTTTTGGGGTTCCCAGTGCTACAGTCCTCCCAGTTCTCCCAGTTCCCTCCCAGTGCTCCCAGAGGATCCCAGTGTTCCCAGTTGGATTTTGGGTTCCCCACGTGCTTTTGATGACTCCAGGGGGATTGTGGGGTGCTGAGTTGAATTTTGGGATTCCCAGTGGGATTTTTGGGGTTCCCAGTGCTCCCAGTTGGATTTTGGTGATTCCCAGTTCCCTCCCAGTGCTCCCAGTTCAATTTTGGGCTCCCCAGGGGCTGCTGATGGTGCTCACGGGGGGCTGTGGATTCCTGGGCTCGCACCTGGTGCAGTTTGGGGGCTCCCAGTTCGATTTTTGGGGTTCCCAGTGGGATTTCGATGATTCTCAGTGCTCCCAGTTCAATCCCAGTTCCCTCCCAGTTCCATCCCAGTATTCCCAGTTGGATTCTGGTGATTCCCAGATCGATTTTGGGGTTCCCCAGGTGCATTTCGATGATTCCCAGGTGCCTTTGGATGATTCCAGGGTGGATTTTTGGGGTTCCCAGTGGGATTTCGATGATTCCCAGTGCTCCCAGTTGGATCCCAGTTCCCTCCCAGTATTCCCAGTTTGATTCTGGGCTCCCCAGGGGCTGGTGATGGTGGTCACGGGGGGCTGCGGCTTCCTGGGCTCGCACCTGGTGCAGTTTGGGGGCTCCCAGTTGCATTTTGATGACTCCAGGGTGGATTTTTGGGGTTCCCAGTGGGATTTCGATGATTCCCAGTGCTCCCAGTTGGTGTTCCCTCCCAGTATTCCCAGTTGGATTCTGGGCTCCCCAGGGGCTGGTGATGGTGGTCACGGGGGGCTGCGGCTTCCTGGGCTCGCACCTGGTGCAGCTGCTGCTGGAGCAGGAGCCGGAGCTCCGGGAGCTGCGAATCCTCGACCTGAACCCGGAGCTGGCCGCGATCCCCGAGCGCCACCGTGAGCACAAATTCCCGGAATTCCCGAAATTTCCTGGAATTCCCCAAAAATTCCCAAAATTCCTGGAATTTCCTGAAATTTCCCACAATTTTGGGGATTTTTGGGGGCGTTGGAGCAGCTCAGAATCCCTGAAATTCCTGAAATTCCTGAAATTTGGGGAATTTTGGGGAGGTTGGAGCGGCTCTGTGAGCCATGAATTCCTGAAATTCCCAAAAATTCCTGAAATTTCCTAAATTCCCCAGAATTCCCCAAAATTCCCAAAAATTCCCGCGATTTCAGGGAGTTTTGGGGGCGTTGGAGCAGCTCAGAATCCCTGAAATGCCCCAAATCTGGGGATTTTTGGGGCCATTGGAGCGCCACCGTGAGCACAAAATTCCTGAAATTCCTGAAATTCCCCCAAATTCCCCAAAATTCCCGAAATTTCCCAGGATTTTGGGGAGTTTTGGGGGGGTTGGAGTGGCTCAGAATCCCTGAAATTCCCGAAATTTGGGGATTTTTGGGGGGAGTTGGAGCGGCACCGTGAGCCCCGGATTCCCAAAACCCCCAAAATCCCCAGAATTTCCTAAAATTTCATAAAATTCCCGGAATTTCCCAAAAATTCCCGGGATTTCAGGGAGTTCTGGGGGGTTGGAGCAGCTCCAAATTCCCAAAATTCCTGAAATTCCCTGAATTTGGGGGATTTTTGGGGTGGATTTGGGGGGGATTTTGGGTGGTTTTTTGGGCCGGATTTTTACGGGATTTTTTTTTGGGGATCCCCTATATTTTGGGGGGGATTTGGGGGTGGATTTTGGGTGGATTTTGGGTGTTTTTGGGGGGATTTTTATGGGGTTTTTTTTGGAGTTTGGGGTGGATTTTGGGTGAATTTGGGGTGAATTTTGTGTGAATTTTGTGTTTTTGGTGATTTTGGTTGTTTTTTGGGCGATTCTCACCGGGTTTTCCGGTTTTTTTGGGGGTGGTGTTTTGGATGAATTTTTGGGTGGATTTGGGGTGTTTTTTGGGGGATTTTATGGGATTTTTTTGGGGGAATTTTGTTTGGGGTGGATTTTGGGTATTTTGTGTGGATTTTGGGGGAATTTTTGGTGAATTTCGGGTGGTTTTTGGCCGTTTTTCGCTTGTTTTTCGGGCGATTCTCACCCGATTTTCACCGGATTTTTTTGGGGGGCTGTTTTGGGGTGGATTTTGGGGTAATTTTGGGTGGATTTTGGGTGGATTTGGGGTGATTTTTGGGTGGATTTTGGGGGAATTTTTGGGTGAATTTTGGTTGGATTTTGGGGTAAATTTTGGGTGAATTTTGGGTGGATTTTGGGGTAAATTTTGGGTGAATTTTGGGTGGATTTTGGGGTAAATTTTGGGTGAATTTTGGGTGGATTTTGGGGTAAATTTTGGGTGAATTTTGGGTGGATTTGCGTGGATTTTGGGTGGTTTTTTTGTGGATTTTTACGGGATTTTTTTGGGGTGGAATTTGGGAGAAATTTTGGGTGGATTTGGGGTGATTTTTTGGGGGGTTTCTATGGGATTTTTTTTTGGATTTTGGGTGGATTTTGCGTGGATTTTGCGTGGATTTTGGGTGTTTTTTATGAGATTTTTTTGGGAGGGTATTTTGGGGTGGATTTTTGGATAGATTTTGGGTGGATTTTGGGTGGATTTTGGGGTCAATTTTGGGTGAATTTTGGGTGGATTTGCGGGGATTTTGGAGGAATTTTTGGGTGGATTTTGGGTGGATTTGGGAGGAATTTTGGGGTTTAATTTGTGTAAATTTCGGGTGGTTTTTGGGTGTTTTTCGGGCGTTTCTCACCCGATTTTCACCGGGTTTTTTGGGGGGGGTCTCTCCCACCCCCCATTTTCGGGGTGGCCGCGTTCAGGGGTGACCCCCCCGTGCCCCCCCCGTGCCCCCCCAGGCTCGCGGGTGCGGCTGCTGCGCGGGGACGTGCGGGAGCCGCGGGCGCTGCGGGCGGCGCTGAGCGGAGCGCGCGTGGTTTTTCACTCCGCCTCCCTCGTGGACGTGTGGGGCCGCTGCAGCGCCGAGGCCGTGGCCAGGGTCAACGTGCTGGGTGAACTGGGGGGCACTGGGAGGGACTGGGAGGGACTGGGAGGGACTGGGAGGGGACTGGGAGGGACTGGGAGGGGACTGGGAGGGACTGGGAGGGACTGGGAGGGACTGGGAGGGACTGGGAGGGACTGGGAGGGGATTGGGAGGGACTGGGAGGGGATTGGGGGGGACTGGGAGGGACTGGGAGGGGACTGGGAGGGACTGGGAGGGACTGGGAGGGGTTTGGGGGGGACTGGGAGGGGATTGGGAGGGACTGGGAGGGACTGGGAGGGGATTGGGGGGGATTGGAGGGACTGGGAGGGAAGGGGGGACTGGGAGGGACTGGGAGGGATTTGGGGGCTCTGAGCCTTTTTTGGGGGGAATTTTCTGGGATTTTTTTGGGGATTTTTTCAGAGGGGATTTCGGGATTTCCCCGGGGGATGATTTTGGGTTAATTTCGGGCGTTTTTGGGGCTCCCTCTCAGGCACCAAAAACGTCATCAGGGGCTGCCGGGCCGGGGGGGTCTCGGTCCTGGTTTACACCAGCAGCATGGAGGTGGTGGGGCCCAACACCCGCGGGGACCCTTTCGTCAGGTACCGACCCCGAAAACCCCCGAAATCACCCCAAAAATGAATTCAGCGCCCCCAAAAACCCCCAAAACCACCCCGAAATACCCCAAAACCCCCCAAAATGCCCCAAGAATGAACTCAGGACCCCCAAAAACCCCCTCCGAAATGCCCCAAAATCACCCCAAAACCATCTCCAGGAATCCCCGGTCAAAAATAATAAAATTCTAAATGGCCTTTTGTGAGGTTGAGACCCCAAAATCTCCTAAAAATGGTGGGCCTAGAAAAACCCAAAATAAATCCCCTAAAACTAAAAATAACCCCAATCCTGAAATATATCCAAAAATGCTTTGGTCAGGTAATGCTCCAAAAACCCCATAAATAAAAACAACCACCAAAAAAAAAAAAACCCCGCAAAAAACCCCCAAAAAACTCTCAAAAAACTTCAAAATAAAAAAACCCTGAAAATCCAAAAAAAACCCCAAAAACTCCCCCCAAAAACAAACAAAAAAGCCAAAACCCAAAAAACCCCAAACTCTCTCCAAAAAAAACCCAAAATCAAAAAAATAAAAACTAAAAAAACCCCAAAAGCCCCAAAAATTCCCTCAAAAAATCCCAAAAAATGCCCCAGAAATGGAGAAATTTCAGGAAGTTTGGGGTGGAATTTTTGGGGGATTTTGTGGGAATTTCGGGTTTTTTTAGGGAAATTTCGGGACCCCCCAAATTTTGGGGTCCCCGCTGAGGATTTTGGGGTCCCAAAATCCCTGAAATCAGCAAATTCCGGGTCGTTTTTGGGGCGATTTTGGGGCAATTTCGCCCAAATTTCGCCGGAATTTTGCCCAAATTTTGCCCGAATTTCGGGTTTTTTCGGGACCCCCCCAAATTTTGGGGTCCCCCCTGAGGATTTTTGGGGTCCCCGTGGTGACTTTGGGGTCCCCAAATCCTTGAAATCAGCAAATTCCGGGTCGTTTTTGGTGCGATTTTGGGGCAATTTTGCCCAAATTTCGCCGGAATTTCACCGGAATTTCGTGGGAATTTCGGGTTTTTTTGGGGAAATTTCGGGACCCCCCGAATTTCGGGGTCCGCGCTGAGGATTTTGGGGTCCCCAAATCTCTGAAATCGGGGGATTCTGAGCGGTTTTGGGGGCGGTTTTGGGACCTTTTTGGGGCAATTTCTGGGGCAATTTCGCCCGAATTTTGCCGGAATTTTGTGGGAATTTCACCAGAATTTGGGGGTTTTTGGGGAAATTTCGGGACCCCCCCAAATTTTGGGGTCCCCGCTGAGGATTTTGGGGTCCCAAAATCCCTGAAATTTGGGAATTCGGGGAGGTTTTTGGGGCGGTTTTGGGGCAATTTCGCCCAAATTTCACCGGAATTTCACCGGAATTTCACGGGAATTTCGGGTTTTTTCGCGGGAATTTCGGGTTTTTTTGGGGGAATTTCGGGACCCCCCGAATTTCGGGGTCCCCCCTGAGGATTTTGGGGTCCCAAAACCCCTGAAATTTGGGAATTCTGGGAGGTTTTGGGGGTGGTTTTGGGACCTTTTTGGGGCAATTTCTGGGGCAATTTCGCCCAAATTTCGCCGGAATTTCACCGGAATTTCGCGGGAATTTCGGGTTTTTTTGGGGAAATTTCGGGACCCCCCGAATTTCGGGGTCCCCGCTGAGGATTTTGGGGCCGCAGGGGGGACGAGGAGTCCCCGTACCCCACACGCCACTCGGAGCCGTATCCCCTGAGCAAGGCCCAGGCCGAGCGCCTCGTGCTGGAGGCCAACGGCAGCCCCGTGAGTGGCCCCAAAATTCGGGGGGTTTGGGGCATTTTGGGGGAGTTTGGGGCATTTTGGGGGAGTTTGGGGCAATTTGGGGGAGTTTGGGGGAATTTGGGGGAGTTTGGGGAAGTCCTGGGGTGGTTTGGGGAATTTTTGGGGGGTTTTTGGGGGGTTTTTGGGGGGATTTGGGGCGATTTGGGAATTTTGGGGGGTTTTGGGAGGTCCCGGGGGGGAATTTGGGGTGATTTTGGGAATTTTGGGGGAGGATTTGGGGTTTTTGGGGGAGTTTGAGGGGTCCTGGGGTGGTTTGGGGAGTTTTTGGGGGGCTTTGGGGGAATTTTGGGGAGGGATTTGGGGAGGATTTGGGAATTTTTGAGGGAGTTTGGGGGGTCCCGGGTGGGTTTGGGGGGATTTGGGAATTTTGGGGGGGTCCTGGGGGAATTTGGGAGGTCCCAGGGGAGATTTTGGGAATTTTGGGGGAATTTGGGGGGTCCTGGGAGTATTTGGGGAATTTTTGGGGGGTTTTGAGAGGTCTTGGGGGGGTTTTGGGGGAGGATTTGGGAATTTTGGGGGCATTTGGGAGGTCCCAGGGGAAATTTGGGGGGAATTTTGGGGAGGCTCCTGGGGGATTTTGGGTGAAACTCCCGAGATTTCAGCTAAAATTCCTGGGATTTCGGGCTGAATCCTCGGGATTTTGGGCTAAAATTCTCAAGATTTCGGCTAAAACTGCCGCGATTTTGGGTAAAACTCCCGAGATTTCAGCTAAAATTTCTGGGATTTCGGGCTAAAACTGCCTTGAAATTTCGGGCTAAAATTCCCGGGATTTTGGGTGCAATTCCCACGATTTCTTGGGCGTTTCCCTTGAAATTTTGGGTAGAATCCTCGGGATTTCGGGCTAAAGCTCCCGGGATTTCGAGTAAAACTCCCTTGAAATTTCATCTAAAACTCCCGGGATTTTGGGTGCAATTCCTGGGATTTCAGCTAAAATTCTCAATATTTCGGGCTAAAATTCCTGGCATTTTGAGCTAAAACTCCCGGGATTTTGGGTTAAAACTCCCGGGATTTTTTGCTAAACCTCCCAGGATTTTGGGTGCAATTCCAGGGATTTTGAGTAGAATCCTCGGGATTTTTGCTAAACCTCCCGGGATTTCGGCTAAAACTGCCAGGATTTTGGGTAAAATTCCCGGGATTTTGGCTAAAATTCTCAAGATTTCGGCTGAAACTCCCGGGGTTTTTGCTGAAACTGCCGGGATTTTGGGTGCAATTCTCGGGATTTTGGGTAGAATCCTCAAGATTTCGGATAAAACTGCCAGGATTTCAGCTAAAACTCCCGAGATTTTGGGTAAAATTTGTGGGATTTTGGTCTAAAACTCCCTTGAAATTTTGTCTAAAACTCCCGGGATTTTAGGTGAAATCCCCGCGATTTCGGGCTAAAGCTCCCGGGATTTTGGGTGCAATTCCCGGGATTTTGGGTAGAATCCTCGGGATTTTTGCTAAAACTGCCGGGATTTTGGGTGCAATTCCCGGGATTTTGAGTAGAATCCTCGGGATTTTTGCTAAACCTCCCGCGATTTTGGGTGAAATCCCGGGGGTTTCGGGGCTCCCCGCAGGTGGCCGGCGGCGGCCGCTTGGTGACGCTCTCCCTGCGCCCCACCGGGATTTTTGGGGAGCGCCACCCGCTCCTGGAGCTTTTCTACCGCCGGGGGCGGGGCCTGGGGGGATGGGTGCCGCGGACCCTCCCCCCCCACGCCGAGCACGGCCGCGTTTATGCAGGTGAGGAGTGAGGAGGCGTTTTGGGGTCATTTCGGGCGGTTTTGGGGCATTTCGGGGCGGTTTGGGATGGGGGGGGGGCGGCCCTGAGAATCGCCTTTTTGGGGGGTGTTTGGATGTCCTCTAAAATCTCTGAAATTGGCCCCAAAATCTCTAAAATCTTCCCCCAAAACCCCTGAAATCTCCCCCAAAATCCTCCCCCAAAATCTTTGAGATCGTCTCCAAAAATCCCTGAAATCCTCCCCCAAAATCTGCCCCAAAATCTCTGAAATCTTCCCCAAAAACTCCCCCAAAATCGTCTCCAAAAATCCCTGAAATCTCTCCCAAAATCTCCCCTAAATCTCCCCAGAAACCCCCTCACATTTTTCCCAGACCCCCCGATTTTGCCCAAAAATCCCCTAAATCACCCCAAATCCCCCGAACCCCTGCAGGCAACGTGGAGTTTTGGGGTCATTTCGGGCGGTTTTGGGGCATTTCGGGGCGGTTTGGGATGGGTGGGGGCGGCCCCGAAAATCGCCTTTTTGGGGGTGTTTGGATGTCCTCTAAAATCTCTGAAATCGGCCCCAAAATCTCTGAAATTTCCCCCAAAATCTCCCTCAAAATCTCTGAAATTCTCCCCCAAAATCCTCCCCAAAATCTCTGAAATCCTCCCCAAAATCTCCCTCAAAATCTCTGAAATTCTCCCCCAAAATCTGCCCCAAAATCCCTGAAATCCTCCCCAAAAATCCCTGAAATCCTCCCCAAAATCTCCTCCAAAATCTCTGAAATTGTCCCTAAAAATCCCTGAAATCTTCCCCAAAATCCCTGAGATCTCCCCGAAATCCCCCCAAAAACCCCCCGAATTTTCCCCAAAACCCCCAATTTTGCCCTAAAATCCCTTAAATCCCCCCAAAATCCCCCGAACCCCTTTCAGGCAACGTGGCCTGGATGCACCTCCTGGCCGCCCCCAACCCCTTCAAATCCCCCTAAATCCCCCCAAAAATCCCCCAAATCTCCCCAAAATCCCCCAAATCCCCCAAAAATCTCCCGATTTTTTCCCCAACCTCCCCAGTTTTCCCCAATTTTCCCCAAAATCTCCTACATCCCCCCACAATCCCCTAAATCCCCCCAAAAATCCCCTAAATCCCCCCAAAACCCCCCGAATTTTTCCCAAAACCTCCTCAATTTTCCCTGATTTTTCCCAAAATCCCCCTAAATCTCCCCAAAACCCCCTGAATTTTTCCCAAACCCCCCAATTTTGCCCAAAAATCCCCTAAATCACCCCAATTCTCCCCAAAACCCCCAAAACCCTCTCAGGCAACGTGGCCTGGATGCACCTCCTGGCCGCCCCAAACCCCTCCAGACCCCAAAACCCCTGAATTCACTCCTAAATGCCCCCCAAAATCCCCTAAATCCCCCCAAAAACCCCCTGAATTTCTTCTAAATCCCCTGAATCTTCCTAAATCACCCAAAAATTCCTTAAATCACCCCAAATCTCCCCTAAAATCCCATAAATTCCCCCAAATCACCCCCAAACCCCCAATTTTTTCCCAACACCCCCTGAATTCCCCCCAAACCCCCCTTTCCAGGCAACGTGGCCTGGATGCGCCTCCTGGCCGCCCCCAAACCTCCCAAATCCCCCCTCAAAATCCCCTAAATCCCCCCAAAACCCCCTGAATTTTCCCTAAATCCCTTAAATCACCCAAAACTCCCCAAAACCCCCTGAATTCCCCCCAAAACCCCTCAGGCAACGTGGCCTGGATGCACGTCCTGGCCGCCCCCAACCCCTCCAGACCCCAAAACCCCCTGAATTCACCCCAAACCCCCCTTTCCAGGCAACGTGGCCTGGATGCACGTCCTGGCCGCCCGCGCCGCCCGCCGCAGCCCGGCCTCGGTGGCCGGCGATTTCTTCTTCTGCTACGACGCCTCCCCCTGGGCCCCTTACGAGGATTTCAACCTGCTGCTGCTGGGCCCGGCCGGGATCCGCTCGGGGGGACCCCGCATCCCCCCGGCCCTGCTGGGGCTCCTGGCCCGCCTCAACGGGGCCCTGCGGAGCCTCCTGGGCTTTTTCGGGGCTCCCTTCGCCCCCCTGCTCAACCCCTACACCTGGGCCGTGGCCTCGACGCCCTTCACCGTCCGCACGGACAAAGCCGAGCGCAGCTTCGGCTACCGGCCCCTCTTCAGCTGGGACGAGGCCCGCGAGCGCACGGTGGCCTGGGTGCGGCAGCTGGAGGGGGCCTGAGGGGGTTAAAAATGGGCGGAAAGTGGGATTTGGGGTTGGGGTTGATTCTGGGGTGGATTTGGATGTTTGGGGGGGGGTCAGGATTTGGGGCTGGGGGTGATTCTGGCCTGGGTGCGGCAGCTGGAGGGGGCCTGAGGGGGTTAAAAATGGGTGGAAAGTGCAGGATTTGGGGCTAGGATTGATTCTGGGGTGGATTTGGGGGGATTTGGGGTCGGGATTTGGGTCTGGGGTTGATCCTGGCCTGGGTGCGGCAGCTGGAGGGGGCCTGAAGGGGTTAAAAATGGGTGGAAAGTGCAGGATTTGGGGCTAGGATCGATTCTGGGGGGGTCTTGGATTGATTCTGGGGGGATTTGGGGTCAGGATTTGGGGCTGAGATTGATTCTGGGGGGATTTGGGGTCAGGATTTGGGTTTCAGCCTGATCCTGGATGGAATCCGGGCCAGGATTTGGGGCTGATCCCGATCCTGAAAGGGATCCGGGCCAGGGTTTGGGGCTGATTCCAATCCTGGGGGAATTTGGGGTCAGAATTTGGGGCTAATCCTGATCCTCGATGGAATCCGGGCCAGGATTTGGGGTTGGGGTTGATCCTGGGGTGGATTTGGGCTCGGGATTTGGGGCTGGGGGTGATCCTGGCCTGGGTGCGGCAGCTGGAGGGGGCCTGAAGGGGTTAAAAATGGGCGGAAAATGGAGAAATTTGGGTCTCAGATTGATCCTGGGGTGAATTTGGGGGTCGGGATTTGGGGTTGGGGGTGATTTTGGGCACGAAGGGGTTAAAAATGGGCAGAAAATGGAGGATTTGGGGCTGGGATTTGGGTCTCGGATTGATTCTGGGTGGATTTGGGGTCAGCATTTGGGGGTGATCCTGAGGCAAATCCAGCCCAGGGTTTGGGGCTGATCCCAATCCTGGGGAAATTTGGGGTCAGGATTTGGGGTTGGGGGTGATTCTGGGTTGGATTTGGGGTCAGGATTTGGGTTTGAGCCTGATCCTGGATGGAATCCGGGCCAGGATTTGGGTCTGGGATTGATCCTGGCCTGGGTGCGGCAGCTGGAGGGGGCCTGAGGGGGTTAAAAATGGGCGGAAAACCGGGGGATTTGGGGTTGGGGGCGATTCTGAGGGGATTTGGAGTCAGGATTTGGGGCTGGGGGTGATTCTGGCCTGGGTGCGGCAGCTGGAGGGGGCCTGAAGGGGTAAAAATGGGGGGGAAAATGCAGGATTTGGGGCTAGGATTGATTCTGGGGTGGATTGGGGGGATTTGGGGTCGGGATTTGGGTTTGGGGTTGATCCTGGCCTGGGTGCGGCAGCTGGAGGGGGCCTGAGGGGGTTAAAAATGGGCGGAAAATGGAGGATTTGGGGCTAGGATCGATTCTGGGGTGGATTTGGGGTCGGGATTTGGGGTTGGGGGCGATTCTGGGGCGTGAAGGGGTTAAAAACGGGCAGAAAATAGAGGATTTGGGTCTGGGGTTGATCCTGGCCTGGGTGCGGCAGCTGGAGGGGGCCTGAAGGGGTTAAAAATGGGTGGAAAGTGCAGGATTTGGGGCTAGGATCGATTCTGGGGGGGTCTTGGATTGATTCTGGGGGGATTTGGGGTCAGGATTTGGGTTTCAGCCTGATCCTGGATGGAATCGGGGCCAGGATTTGGGGCTGATTCCGATCCTGAAAGGGATCCGGGCCAGGGTTTGGGGCTGATTCCAATCCTGGGGGAATTTGGGGTCAGAATTTGGGGCTAATCCTGATCCTCGATGGAATCCGGGCCAGGATTTGGGGTTGGGGTTGATCCTGGGGTGGATTTGGGCTCGGGATTTGGGGCTGGGGGTGATCCTGGCCTGGGTGCGGCAGCTGGAGGGGGCCTGAAGGGGTTAAAAGTGGGCGGAAAATGGAGAAATTTGGGTCTCAGATTGATCCTGGGGTGAATTTGGGGTCGGGATTTGGGGTTGGGGGTGATTGTGGGGGGATTTTGGGCACGAAGGGGTTAAAAATGGGCAGAAAATGGAGGATTTGGGGCTAGGATTGATTTTGGGGGGATTTGGGGCATGAAGGGGTTAAAAATAGGGTGGAAATGCAGGATTTGGGGTTCGGGGAGATCCGGGAGGGATTTGGGGTTGGGATTTGGGCTTGAGCCTGATCCTGGATGGAATCCAGGCCGGGATTTGGGGCTGGGATTGATCCAGAGGGGATTTCAGGTCAGGATCTGGGGCTGATCCCGGTCCTGAAAGGGATCCGGGCCAGGGTTTGGGGCTGATTCAAATTCTGGGGTGGATTTGGGGTCAGGATTTGGGGCTGGGGTTGATCCTGGATGGATTTGGGGTCGAGATTTGGGGGTGATCCCGATCCTGGATGGAATCCGGGCCAGGATTTGGGTCTGAGATTGATCCTGGGGTGGATTTGGGGTCGGGATTTGGGGGTGATCCCAATCCTGAAGGAATCCGGGCCGGGATTTACCCCTGATCCCAATCCCGGTCCTGATCCGGGCCAGGATTTGGCTCTGACCCCGATCCTGAGGGGAATCCAGGCCTGGTTTTACCTCTGACCCCGATCCTGAGGGGAATCCAGGCCGGGTTTTGCTCCCGATCCCAATCCCGGCCCTGATCCAGTCCGGTTTTTCCCCCTCTTCCACCAAAATCCGCGTTTTTTCCCCCAAATTCCAGCCCTGATCCAGGCCGGGTTTTCCCCCAATCCCATTCCCAATCCCAATCCCAATCCCATTCCCATTCCAGATCCAGGCCGGGTTTTTCCCCTCCCCCCCCTTTTAATTTTGGGGAGAAATTTCCGAATAAAACCAGAAAAATTTGGGTTTTTTTGGGCTTTTTTTTTTCGTTTGTTTGTTTGTTTTTTCCCAGAACTTTTTTTTTGGGGCAAGATCCGGGAATTTCGGTGAATTTCGTGATTTTTTTTTTTTTTTTTGATTTTCCGAAATTCGGGGAATTCTCAGGAATTTTGGGGCATTTTCAGGGAAGTTTTTTTAAATTAAAAAAAAAAAAAAAAAAAGGCGAATTTGGGGAAAAAAAAAATCCCCGATTTTGTTTTTTAGGAGCTGTCGGGTTGGATGGGGGGGGAGGGGCGGGGTGGGGGAGGGGCGGCACCTGCTGGGGGGGAGGGGGAGGGGGAGGGGGGAGGGGGAGGGGCCCCAGCAGCTGCCGCCCCTCCCCCACCCCCGGGGTTATTTTTGGGTCCTTTTCTCCCTCCGGGGCCTTTTTAGGGTAAAACCGGGCACCTCCTGCCCCTCCCCCACCCCCTTGTGACCCCTCCCCCACCCCAAAAAAAAAATCCCAACCCGGCCCCTCCCCCCACAGCCCCAAAATGACCCCAAATAGCCCCAAAATGCCCCAAAATGGCTCCAAAATGACCCAAAATGGCTTGAAAATGCCCCAAAATGGCCCCAAATGGCTCAAAAATGCCCCAAATGACCCAAAATGCCCCAAAATGGACCCCAAAACCACCCAAAAATCTCCCTCAGCCCCTCCCCCACCCCCCAAAAAAATCCCAACCCGGCCCCTCCCCCACGGCCCCAAAATGGCCCCAAAATCTCCCCAAAATGACCCAAAATGGCCCCAAATTGCCTCAAAATGACCCAAAATGACCCCAAATTGCCCCAAAATGACCCAAAATGCCCCCAAATGGCTCCAAATTGCCCCCAAATGACCCCAAATTGCCCCAAATTGCCTCAAAATGACCCAAAATGACCCCAAATTACCCCAAAATGCCCCAAAATGGCTCCGAATCCCCCCAAAATGGCCCCAAAATTGTCCCAAATTCCCTTAAAAAAAGCCCCAAAAATGACCCAAAATGACCCCAAATCCCCCCAAAATTACCCCAAAACCCCTCCCCAGGGGTCAAAGGTCGCGTCCTCCCCTCGGGGTCACCCCGGGCCCCTCCCCCCGCCCCCCCCCCCCCCCCAAAAAACCCCCCGGGGGGGAGGGGCGGGGTGGGGGAGGGGCTGGAGGGAGATTTTGGGGGTGATTTTTGGGCATTTTGGGGCCATTTTTGGGGCCATTTTGGGGCCATTTTTGGGGCCAATTTTGGGGCCAATTTTGGGGCCAATTTTAGGGTATTTGGGGCTGTTTGGGTCCATTTTTGGGGCCAATTCTGGGGCCATTTTTGGGGAATTCGGAGCCATTTCGGGGCAATTTTTGGGTCCTTTTTTGGGCCCATTTCAGGGGGATTTGGGTCCATTCCGGGTCCATTTTTTGGGTCCATTTTTGGGTCCATTTTTAGGGAATTTAGGACTAATTTTGGGTCCATTTTTAGGGAATTCTGAGCCAATTTTGGGTCCCTTTCGGATCCATTTTCGGGTCCATTTTTGGGTCCATTTTTGGGTCCATTTCAGGTGAATTTGGGTCCATTTCAGGTCTATTTTTTGGGTCCATTTTGGGTCCATTTTTAAGGAATTCGGGGCCAATTTTGGGTCCCTTTCAGGGCCATTTTTGGGTCCATTTCAGGGGAATTTGGGTCCATTTTGGGTCCATTTTTAGGGAATTCAGGGACATTTTTGAGTCCCTTTCAGATCCATTTTCGGGTCCATTTTTGGGTCCATTTCAGGGGGATTTGGATCCATTTCAGATCCATTTTTGGATCCATTTCAGATCCATTTTTGGATCCATTTTTGGGTCAATTTCAGGTGGTTTTTGGATCCATTTTCGGGTCCATTTCAGGCCCATTCTCAGCGAATTCGGGGCCAATTTTGGGTCAATTTTTGGGTCAATTTCAGGTGGATTTGGATCCATTTTGGGGCCAATTTCGGGTCCATTTCAGATCCATTTTCAGTTCCATTTTCGGGCCCATTCTCACCAAATTCAGGTTCATTTTTGGGCCCATTTTTGGGTCCATTTCAGGTGGATTTGGGTCCATTTTTGTGTCCATTTTTGGGTCCATTTCTGGTGGATTTGGGTCCATTTCAGGTCCATTTCAGGTCCATTTTGTTCCCTTTCCCACCCATTTCCGAATCCATTTTTGAGCCCATTCTCACCCAATTCAGGGCCAATTTTGGGTCAATTTCAGGGGAATTTGGGTCCCTTTCAGATCCATTTTCAGGCCCGTTCTCACCCAATTCAGGGCCAATTTTGGGTCCATTTCAGGTGGATTTGGGTCCATTTTGGGTCCATTTCAGGTGGATTTGGGTCCATTTTGGGTCCATTTCAGTTCCCTTTCAGGTCCATTTTTCAGTTCCATTTTTGGGTCCATTTCAGGTGGATTTGGATCCATTTTGGGTCCATTTCAGGTGGATTTGGGGTTCATTTCAGGTCCATTTTTGGGTCAATTTCAGATGGATTTGATTCCCTTTCCCAGATCCATTTTCGGTCCCATTCTCACCCAATTCGGGGCCAATTTTGGGTCCCTTTTGGATCCATTTTTGGGTCCATTTCAGGTGGATTTGGGTCCATTTTGGGTCCATTTCAGGTCCGTTTTTAGGTCCATTTTCGGGTCCATTTTTGGGTCCATTTCAGGTGGATTTGGGGTCCATTTCAGATCCATTTTCAGTTCCTTTTCAGTTCCATTTTCGAGCCCATTCTCACCCAATTCGGGGCCAATTTTGGGGGGCTCCCCCCACCCCCCACCCCCCGCCCCTCCCCCACCACCCAAAATAACCCCGGGGTGGGGTGGGGGAGGGGCGGGGGTGTCAGGGGACACCGCGGGTGACAAGTGACACCCCCGGGGGGGGAGGGGAGGGGAGGGGACATTTTTTGGGGGGAGGGGGAGGGGGAGGGGGAGGGGGGGGAGGTCACCCCCCCTTTTTAAGCCCCCGCGCTCTCCTCCCCCTCCCCCAAAACGCTTGGGGCGGCCCCGGGGGTTTGGATTTTTTTTGGGTGGCCCCGGGGTGGATTTGGGTGGCCCGGGGGTGGGTTTTTGGTAGCCCAGGGGTGGGTTTTGGTGGCCCCGCGCGCGGGGGGGGGTCCCCAGCCATGGAGAACGCCCACGCCAAAACGGCCGAGGAGTGCCTGGCGTTTTTTGGGGTCACCGAAGGCGTCGGGCTCAGCCCCGAGCAGGTCAAGAGGAGCTTGGAGAAATACGGACCCAATGGTGAGGGGGGGTTTGGGGGAGATTTTGGGGGAGATTTGGGGAATTTGGGGGGATTTGGGGGGGTTTGGGGAAAGTTGGAGGAGTTTTGAGGGGATTTGGGAGGATTTTGGGGAGGATTTGGAGGGATTTGGGGAAAGTTGGAGGGGATTTTGGGGGGAATTTGGGGGATTTTGGGGGGATTTTGGGGGGGTTGAGGGGGTTTGGGGGGGTTGGGGGGGATTTGGGGGATTTTGGGGGGATTTTGGGAGGATTTGGAGGGTTTGAGGGGATTTTGGGGGGATTTGGGGGGGTTTGAGGGGGTTTGGGGAGAATTTGGAGGGATTTTGGGGGAGTTTGGGGGAAGTTGGAGGGGATTTGAGGGGATTGAGGGGATTTGGGGGGGATTTTAGGGAATTTGGGGGAGTTGGGGGGGATTTGAGGGAATTTGGGGGATTTTGGGGGGATTTTGGGGGTTTTGGGGATTTTGGGAGCGTTTGGGAAGATTTAGGGGGATTTTGGGGGGGGATTTGGGAATTTTGGGGGGATTTTGGGAGGATTTGGGGGGGTTTGGGGGGGTTTGGGGAAGTTGGGGAGGATTTGAGGGGAATTTGGGGCATTTAGGGGATTTGGGGGGGATTTGGGGGGTTTGGGGAGGATTTGGGGGGATTTTGGGAGGGTTTGGAGGGTTTGAGGGGATTTTGGGGGGGTTTGGGGGGATTTGGGGGGGTTTGGGGGGGCTTGGGGAAAGTTGGGGGGGATTTGGGGGAATTTGGGGGGATTTGGGGGGATTTTGGGAGGATTTGGAGGGAATTTGGGGGGATTTTGGGAGGATTTGGGGGGTTTGAGGGGATTTTGGGGGGATTTGAGGGGGTTTGGGGAAGTTGAGGGGGATTTTGGGGGCTTTTGGGGGGATTTTGAGGGGGTTTTGGGGGGTTTGGGGGAGCTTTGAGGGGATTTGGGGGGAATTTGGAGGGGATTTGGGGATTTTGGGGGTGTTTGGGGAAAGTTGGAGGGGATTTTGGGGGATTTTGGGGGGTGTTGGGAGGGTTTGGGGAAGGTTGGGGGGATTTTGGGGGTTTGAGGGGGAATTTGGGGGATTTTGGGGGGATTTGGGGGGGGTTGGAGGGGATTTTGGGGGGTTTTGGGGGGATTTGGGGAAGTTTGAGGGGATTTGGGGAGAATTTGGAGGGGTTTGAGGGGATTTTGGGGGATTTTGAGGGGGTTTGGGGGAATTTGGATGGGATTTGAGGGGATTTTGGGGCAGTTTGGGGGGGTTTGGGGGTAATTTGGGGGGTGCGAGGGGGATTTTGGGGGAATTTGGAGGGGATTTTGAGGGGGTCTTGGGGGGTTTGGGGGGATTTGGGGCCATTTCAGGGGGATTTGGGGCCGTTTTGGGAGGATTTTGGGGGAGATTGAGGGGATTTGGGGGGGTTTTGGGGGATTTGGGGGGATTTGGGGAATCTGGAGGGGATTTGAGGGTTCGGGGGGGTTTGGGGAGGATTTGAGGGTTTTGGGAGGATTTGGGGGCATTTTGGGGGATTTGGGGCCGTTTTGGGAGGATTTGGGGGGATTTTGGGGGGAGTTTGGGGGGTTTGAGGGGATTTTGGGGGGATTTGGGAGGGTTTTGGGAAAAGCTGGAGGGGTTTTGGGGGAGTTTGGGAGGTTTTGGGGGGATTTGGGGCATTTTTGGGATTTGGGGGGGATTTGGGGGATTTTTGGGGGTTTGGGGAGGTTTCAGGGGGTTTGGGGAATATCGGGAGGTTTGGGAAGGATTTGGGGGAAATTTGGGGGATTTGGGGGGAGATTTGAGGGAATTTGAGGGGATTTTTTGGGGGGGATTTGGGGGAATTTTGAGGGATTTTTGGGGGATTTTTTGGGGGGATTTTGGGGGGGTTTTTTGGGGATTTTTTGGGGGGATTTTGGGGGGCTCGGGGGGATCCCCGTGTCCCCCTCCCCCCCCGGATCCCCTCTAACGTCTCCCCTCCCCCACCCCAGAGCTGCCAGCGGAGGAAGGTGAGTGGCACTGTCCCCAAAATGTCCCAAAAATGACCCAAAATGTCCCAAAAATGACCCAAAAGTGACCCAAAATGACCCAGAATGACCCAAAACACCCCAAAAATGACCGAAACCCCCTCAGAAATGACCCGAAATGACCCGAAATGCCCCAAAAATGCCCCAAAACCCCTCGAAATGCCCTGAAATGCCTGACCCCAAAAATGCCCCAAAATCAAAAATGACCCAAAATGACCCGAAACCCCCCAAAAATTACCCAAAATCCCCCAAAAATTACCCCAAAATGTCCCCAGTTCCCAGGAAAATCCACTTGGAGGACACCAGGACGTTCCTGTCTCCAAAATGTCCCCAAAATGTCCCCAAAATGTCCCAAAACTCCCCCAAATATTTAAAGAATGCCCCGAAATGCCCCAAAATGTCTCGAATTGTCCCCAAAATGTCCCCAAATGTCCCTGAATTCCTGGAATTTTCATCTGGGTGAAACTGGGGGGGTCCCAAATCCCCAAATAGCGGCGTCCTTGTCCCAAAACGCCCCAAAAATGACCAAAAACGACCCAAAAAGCCCCAAAAAGCCCCAAAAAAGACCCAAAATAACCCAAAATGTCCCAAACTGTCCCCAAACTGTTCCCAAAATCCAGAAATTTTCATCTGGGTGAAACTGGGGGGGTCCCAAACCCCCAAATGTCCCCAAATTGTCCCAAAACGACCCAAAAATTACCCAAAACGCCCCAAAAATGCCCCAAAAAGCCCCAAAATGCCCCAAAAAGCCCCAAAATGCCCCAAAAGTGCCCCAAAATGACCCAAAATGACCCAAAATCTCTCAATTTGTCCCCAAAATGTCCCCGAATTCCAGGAATTTTCATCCAGGTGACGTTGGGAGGGTCCCCAAATGTCCCCAAATGTCCCCAAAACCACCCAAAAATGCCTCAAAAAAGACCCAAAAATGACCAAAAAGCCCCAAAATGCCCCAAAATGTCCCCAAAATGTCCCCAAAATGTTCCTGAATTCCCGGAATTTTCATCTGGGTGACATTGGGAGGGTCCCCAAATCATGATGTCCCCAAATGTCCCCAAAACGCCCCAAAAACGCCCCAAAAACGCCCCAAAAACTCCCCAAAAACACCCAAAAAAGACCCAAAAAGACCCAAAATTCCCCAAAATGCCCCAAAATTCCCCAAAATGCCCCAAAATGCCCCGAATTTTCCCCAATTCCAGGGAAATCCATCTGGGAGTTGGTGGTGGAGCAGTTCGAGGATCTCCTGGTGCGGATTCTGCTCCTGGCCGCCTGCATCTCCTTCGTGAGTGACCCGGGGGGATTTTGGGGCGAATTCCGGGGATTTTGGGCAATTTTGGGGGGTTTGGGGGAATTTGGGGTTTTTGGGAGGAATTTGTGGGATTTTTGGGGGATTTTGGGGGAATTTTTGGGGGGATTTTGGGGGATTTTGGGCAGATTTGGGTGGATTTTGGTTGATTTGGGGTGGATTTTGGGGGATTTTTGGGGAGAATTTGGGGGATTTTGGGCAATTTTGGGGAATTTTGGGAATTTGGGGGGATTTGGGGGGGATTTTGGTTGAATTTTGGGGGGATTTTGGGGCAGATTTGGGGGATTTTGGGGGGATTTGGGGGAATTTTTTTGGGTGGATTTTGTGTGAATTCTGTGGTGAATTTTGGGTGAATTTTGGGTGATTTTGGGGTAATTTGGGGGGATTTTGGGGCAATTTTGGGTGAATTTTGTGTGAATTTTGGTGTGTATTTTGGGCTTGGGTAATTTTGGGTGAATTTTGTGTGATTCTGCGGTGATTTTGGGGGAATTTTGGGTGATTTTGGGATGATTTTGTGTGAATTTTGTGTGAATTTTGGGTGTTTGGGGGTTTTGGTGATTTTGGTTTTTGGGAATTTTGTGTGAATTTTGTGTGAATTTTGTGTGACTTTTGGGTGCATTTTGGGGTAATTTTGGGTGATTTTGGGATGCATTTTGTGTGAATTTTGTGTGAATTCTGTGTGAATTTGGGTGCATTTTGGGGTAATTTTGGGGGATTTTGGGGCAATTTGGGGTGAATTTTGGGATGAATTTTGTGTGAATTTTGTGGTGAATTTTGGGCCAATTTTGGGTGATTTTGGGATGGATTTTGTGTGAATTTTGGGGTGAATTTTGGGAATTTTGTGTGAATTCTGTGTGACTTCTGCGGTGCATTTTGGGGTGATTTTGGGGGATTTTGGGATGCATTTTGTGTGAATTTTGGGGTGAATTTTGGGGTGAATTTTGTGTGAATTTTGTGTGAATTCTGCGGTGCATTTTGGGGTAATTTTGGGGGATTTTGGGGCAATTTGGGGTGAATTTTGGGATGAATTTTGTGTGAATTCTGTGGTGAATTTTGGGGTAATTTTGGGGGATTTTGGGATGCATTTTGTGTGAATTTTGGGGTGAATTTTGGGTGAATTTTGTGTGAATTCTGTGTGACTTCTGCGGTGCATTTTGGGGTGATTTTGGGGGATTTTGGGGCCCCGCAGGTGCTGGCCTGGTTCGAGGAGGGCGAGGAAACCATCACGGCCTTCGTGGAGCCCTTCGTCATCCTCCTCATCCTCATCGCCAACGCCGTGGTCGGCGTCTGGCAGGTGCCGCTTTTGGGGCTTTTTGGGGCTTTTTGGGGCCTTTTGGGGCTTTTTGGGGCTGTTTGGGGCTTTTTGGGGCTTTTTGGGGCTGTTTGGGGTGTTTGGGGCTTTTTGGGACATTTTGGGGACATTTTGGGGCTTTTTGAGGTATTTTGGGGACATTTTGGGGACATTTTGGGACATTTTGGGGACATTTTGGGGCTTTTTGGGACATTTTGGGGACATTTTGGGGCATTTTGGGGACATTTTGGGGCATTTTGGGGACATTTTGGGGACATTTTGGGGCATTTAGGGGCCTTTTGGGACATTTTGGGGGCATTTTGGGATTTTGGGACATTTTGGGGCTTTTTGAGGTATTTTGGGACATTTTGGGGACATTTTGGGGCATTTGGGGCCTTTTGGGACATTTTGGGGGCATTTTGAGGCATTTTGGGACATTTTGGGGCTTTTTGAGGTATTTTGGGGACATTTTGGGACATTTTGGGATAGTTGGGGGCATTTTGGGGCCTTTTGGGGCCTTTTGGGGACATTTTGGGGCATTTTGGGGCTTTTTGGGGCTTTTTGGGGCTTTTTGGGATATTTGGGGACATTTCAGGGATATTTTGTGCCATTTTGGGGGGGTTTGGGTCATTTCTTGGGTCATTTTTTGGGGTGTTTTGGGTCATTTTTCGGGGTCGTTTTTGGGGGTGTTTTGGGTGATTTCTGAGGGCGTTTCAGTCATTTCTGGGCATGTTTTGGGGTCATTTTTGGGTCAATTTTTTTGTCATTTTTGGGGCTATTTTGTGGTCATTTCTGGGGCTGTTTTGGGTCATTTTGGGGGTCATTTCGGGGCCATTTTTGGGGGTATTTTGAGGCCATTTCTGGGTGTGTTTCGGGGTAATTTTTGGGGCCATTTTGGGTCATTTTTGGGTCTTTTCGGGGGCCATTTTTGTGGCTATTTTGGGGGTATTTTGGGTAATTTCAGAGGGTGTTGCAGGGTCATTTCTGGGCGTGTTTCGGGTCATTTTTGGGGGCCATTTTTGTGGCTATTTTGGGGCCATTTTTTGGTCATTTTTGGGCTATTTTGGGTCATTTTTGGGGCTGTTTCGGGGCCGTTGACGCGGGTTTGGGGCTGCCGAGGAGCGGAGGGGTTTTTGGGGCCATTTCTGGGGCCGTTTGGGCCATTTTGGGCCATTTTTGGGGCCGTTTTGGGGCCGTTGGGGTTGACTCGAGTTTGGGCCTCCCCAGGAGCAGAGGGGTTTTTGGGGCCGTTTCGGGGCCGTTTCGGGGCCGTTTTTGGGGGTATTTGGGGGCCATTTCTGGGGCTGTTTCGGGTCATTTCTGGGGCTAATTTGGGGCCATTTTGGGGCCGTTTTGGGGCCGTTGACTCAGGTTGGGGCTGGGGCGGAGGGGTTTTTGGGGCCATTTCGTTTGGGGCTCCCCAGGAGCGGAGGGGTTTTTGGGGCCATTTCTGGGGCTGTTTGGGCCATTTTGGGCTCATTTTTGGGCCGTTTTGGGGCCGTTGACTCGAGTTTGGGCCTCCCCAGGAGCGGAGGGGTTTTTGGGGCCATTTTGGGTCATTTTGGGGCCGTTTTGGGGCCGTTTTGGGGCCGTTGACGCGGGTTTGGGCCTCCCCAGGAGCGGAACGCCGAGAACGCCATCGAGGCGCTGAAGGAGTACGAGCCCGAGATGGGGAAGGTTTACAGGAGCGACCGCAAAGCCGTGCAGAGGATCAAAGCCCGGGATCTTGTACCTGGGGACATCGCCGAGGTGGCAGGTGGGGTCAAATGGGGTCAGGGGTCATCAGGGGTCAGGGGGTCATGGGTCCTGGGGTCATGGGGTCATGGGGTCACTCAGGGGTCACTCAGGGGTCACTGGGGTCACTCAGGGGTCAGTGGGGTCACTGGGGTCATTGGGGAGCCGTGCAGAGGATCAAAGCCCGGGATCTCGTGCCTGGGGACATCGCCGAGGTGGCAGGTGGGGTCAACTGGGGTCATCTGGGGTCACTGGGGTCACTCAGGGGTCAGGGGTCACTGGGGTCACTGGGGTCACTCAGGGGTCAGCTGGGGTCACTGGGGTCAGGGTGACTGGGGGGGTCGCTGGGCCACGGGCCTCAGGGGTCACTCAGGGGTCAAGGGGTCAGCCAGGGGTCAGCCAGGACATCTAGGACACCCAGGGGACACTCAGGGGTCACTGGGGAGAGCCAGGGGTCACTCAGGGGTCATTGGGGTCAGCTGGGGGTCAGCCAGGACATTGAGGACACTCAGGGGTCACTCAGGGGTCATTGAGGTCATCCAGGGATCATCCAGGGGTCACTCAGAGGTCATCTGGGGCTCACAGGGACACCCAGGGGTCATTTAGGGGTCACTGGGGTCACTCAGGGGTCACTCAGGGGTCACTGAGGTCACTCAGGGGTCACTCAGGGGTCATTTAGGGGTCATTTAGGGGTCACCAAGAGGGTCTCAGGGACAGGGAAGGGACAAAGAGCCCCCAACCCCCAAATCCCCTCCCAGTCCCTCCCAGTCCCTCCCAGTCCCTCCCAGTTCCCTCCCAGTCCCTCCCAGTCCCTCCCAATCCCCTCCCAGTCCCTCCCAGTCCCTCCCAGTCCCTCCCAGTCCCTCCCAATCCCCTCCCAGTTCCCTCCCAGTCCCTCCCAGTCCCTCCCAGTCCCTCCCAATCCCCTCCCAGTCCCTCCCAGTCCCTCCCAGTCTACCAGTCCCTCCCAGTCCCTCCCAATCTCCCAGTCCCTCCCAGTCCCTCAGTCCCTCCCAGTCCCTCCAGTCCCTCCCAATCCCCTCCCAGTTCCCTCCCAGTCCCTCCCAGTCCCTCCCAGTCCCCTCCCAGTCCCTCCCAGTCCCTCCCAGTCCCTCCCAGTAACCCCTGCTGTGCCCCCAGTTGGGGACAAGGTCCCGGCCGACATCCGGATCATCTCCATCAAATCCACAACGCTGCGGGTGGACCAGTCCATCCTTACTGGTACGAACTGGGAGGGACTGGGAGGGACTGGGAGAAACTGGGAGGGACTGGGAGGGACTGGGAGGGAACTGGGAGGGACTGGGACAAACTGGGAGGGACTGGGAGGGACTGGGAGGGACTGGGACAAACTGGGAGGGACTGGGAGGGAACTGGGAGGGACTGGGAGGGGACTGGGACAACTGGGACAAAATGGCTTGTACTGGTTTATACTGGTTCAAACTGGTTCAGACTTGTCTGTACTGGTTTATACTGGTCCGTACCGGTCTGTACTGGTCCGTACTGGTCCGTACTGGTCTGTACTGGTCTGTACTGGTTTATACTGGTCCGTACTGGTCCGTACTGGTTTATACTGGTCCGTACCGGTCCGTACTGGTCTGTACTGGTCTGTACTGGTCTGTACTGGTTTGTACTGGTTCAGACTGGCTCAGCCGGTCCGTACTGGTCCGTACTGGTCCGTACTGGTCTGTACTGGTCCATACTGGTCCATACCGGTCCGTACTGGTCCATACTGGTCCGTACTGGTCTGTACTGGTTTGTACTGGTTCAGACCGGCTCAGCCCGGTCCGTACTGGTCCATACTGGTCCGTACTGGTGCAGGCGAGTCGGTGTCGGTGATCAAGCACACGGACCCGGTGCCCGACCCCCGCGCCGTGAACCAGGACAAGAAGAACATGCTCTTCTCGGTCAGTGACGTCATCGGTGTCACCTGTGTGACGTCATCGTGTCGCCTGTGTGACGTCATCGGTGTCGCCTGTGTGACGTCATCGATGTGGCGTCATCGGTGTCACCTGTGTGACGTCATCATCAATGTGACGTCATCGGTGTCATCATTGTCATATGTGTGATGTCATTGTTTCACCTGTGTGATGTCATCGGTGTCACCTGCATGACGTCATCGGTGTCACCCGTGTGATGTCATCAA
This sequence comes from Monarcha castaneiventris obscurior, assembly GCA_026261815.1. Taxonomy (NCBI): domain Eukaryota; kingdom Metazoa; phylum Chordata; class Aves; order Passeriformes; family Monarchidae; genus Monarcha; species Monarcha castaneiventris. The sequence goes on from JAMPIT010000238.1 coordinate 35,060, forward strand.
TGTGACATCATCGGTGTCACCTGCGTGACATCATCGGTGTCATTGTCGCCTGTGTGACATCATCGTTTCACCTCTGTGACGTCATCAGTGTCATCATTGTCACCTGCGTGACGTCATCGAGGTCATCTGGGTGATGTCATCGTTGTAATCAGTGTGACCTCATCGGTGTCACTTCTGTGATGTCATCGGTGTCGGTGTCAGCTGTGTGACGTCATCAATGTCACCTGAGTGATGTCATCAGTGTCACCTGTGTGATGTCATCAGTGTGATGTCATCGGTGTCACCTGTGTGACGTCATCAGTGTCATTGTCACCTCCAATTTTTGGGGTCAGTCCACAATTTTTGGGCGGTTTTTTTGAGGTAAACTCCCCACAAATCTGGGCTAAAAACCTCAAATTTTTTTGGAGTCAAACCACAATTTTTGGGCTATTTTTTGGGATGTTTTTCTTGAGGTAAACCCCCCCCAAATTTTGACATAAAACCCTCCAACTTTTAGGGTCGAACCATAATTTTTCGGCTGTTTTATTTTGGTGGGGTTTTTTTTTGAGGCGAAATCCCCAGAATTTTGAGATAAAAACCTCAAATATTTTTGGATAAAACTGCAATTTTTGGGCTATTTTTTTGGGGGGGTTTTTTTTTAGGTCAATCCTTACAATTTCAGGATAAAAACCTCAAATTTTTTTGGATAAAACCACAATTTTTTGGGGGGTTTTTTTTAAACTCAACCCCACAAATTTTCCACACCAAACCCTCCCAATTTTTTCTCTCTGCCTCCCTCAGGGCACCAACATCGGCGCGGGCAAAGCCGTGGGCATCGTGGTGGCCACGGGCGTCAACACCGAGATCGGCAAAATCCGCGACGAGATGGCGGCCACCGAGCAGGACAAGACCCCGCTGCAGCAGAAGCTGGACGAGTTCGGGGAGCAGCTGTCCAAGGTCATCTCCCTCATCTGCGTCGCCGTCTGGGCCATCAACATCGGCCACTTCAACGACCCCGTCCACGGCGGCTCCTGGATCCGCGGCGCCATCTACTACTTCAAGATCGCCGTCGCCCTGGCCGTGGCCGCCATCCCCGAAGGTCCGCGGGGGGCGTTGGTGGGGTCTTGGAGGCCGTTGGTGGTCGTTTGTGGGGTCTTGGAGGCCACTGGTGGTCGTTTATGGGGTCTTGGAGATCATCCGTGGTCATTTATGGACAGTTTGTGGTCATTTATGGGGTCTTGGAGACCACTGGTGGTCATTTATGGACAGTTCATGGTCATTTATGGGGTCTTGGAGGCCACCCGTGGTCATTTATGGGGTCTTGGAGACCATCCGTGGTCATTTATGGACAGTTCGTGGTCATTTATGGGGTCTTGGAGACCATTCATGGTCATTTATGGACAGTTCGTGGTCATTTATGGGGTTCTGGAGATCATTAATGGTCATTTATGGACTGTCCTTGGTCATATGTGGGGTCTTGGAGACCATTCGTGGTCATTCATGGGGTTCTGGAGATCGTTCGTGGTCATTTATGGACTGTTCATGGTCATTTATGGGGTCTTGGAGATCATCCATGGTCATTTGTGGGATCTAGAGACCATTGGTGGTCACTTATGGGGTCTTGGGGGTCATTTGTGGTCATTTATGGACCATTTGTGGTCATTTATGGGGTTCTAGAGACCATTCGTGGTCATTTATGGGGTACCATTCGTGGTCATTTATGGGGTCTTGGAGATCATCTGTGGTCATTTGTGGGGTCTTGGAGGCCATTCGTGGTCATTTGTGGGGTCTTGAGGGTCATTTGTGGTCATCTATAGACCATCCATGGTCACTTCTGGGCTTTTGAAGACCGTCCATGGTCACTTTTGGGGTCTCGGACACCACTCATGGTCATTTCTGGACCATCCATGGCCACTTTTGGGCTTTTGAAGACCATCCATGGTCACTTTTGGGGTTCTGAGGGTCATTCATGGTCACTTTCGTGATCTCAGTGACCACTCGTGGTCATTTCTGCACCATCCATGGCCACTTTTGGAACGGGGGTTGGTTTTTGACCATCCCAGGGCTCTGCTGACCACTCTGGTGACCCCTCGATGTCCACCCCACCCCTCCCAGGTCTCCCTGCGGTCATCACCACGTGCCTGGCGCTGGGCACTCGCCGCATGGCCAAGAAAAACGCCATCGTCCGGAGCCTGCCGTCCGTGGAGACCTTGGGCTGCACCTCGGTCATCTGCTCGGACAAGACCGGCACGCTGACCACCAACCAGATGTCCGTCTGCAAGGTGGGACCCCGAAATTCCCCAGGAGAATTCCCAAAATTCTTCAGGAGGACCTCAAAATTTGTCCGGGAAATTCAGAATTTCTCCAGGAAACCCAAAATTTCCATGGAGAACCTCAAAATTTCTCCAGGAAACTCAAAATTTGTCCAGGAAACACAAAATTTCCATGGGGAACCTCAAAATTCTTTGAGAGGACCCAAAATTTCCATGAAAACCCAAAATTCCTCCAGGAACCCAAACTTTGTCCAGGAACCTCAAAATTTGGCCATGAGAACCTCAAAATTCTTTGAGGGAACCCAAAATTTCCATGGAGAACCTCAAAATTTCTCCAGGAACCCGAAATTTCTCCAGGAACCTCCAGATTTGTCCAGGAACCCCAAAATTCTTCAAAGGAACCCAAAATTTCCATGGAGAACCTTGAAAGTTCTCTGGAAACCTCAAAATTTGTCCAGGAAGCCCAAAATTCTTCAAGGGGAACCAAAATTTTCATGGAGAACCTCAAAATTTTTCTTGGGGAACCCAAAATTCCTCCAGGAACCTCAAAATTCTTCAAGGGGACCCAAAATTCTTCAAAGGAACCCAAAATTTCCATGAGAACCTTGAAATTTGTCCAGGAACCTCAAAATTTCTCCAGGAACCTCAAAATTTGGCCATGAGAACCCAAAATTTTTTTCCTGGAGAACCCAAAATTTCCATGGAGAACCTCGGAAGTTCTCCAGGAACCCAAAATTTCTCCAGAAAACTCAAAATTTGTCCAGGAACCTCAAAATTGCTCCAGGAAAAACCCCAAAATTCCTCCCAGGAACCTCCCCCTCTCCCATGGTGTCCCCAAATGTCCTGAAATGTCCCAAAATGTCCCCATTTGTCCCCAGATGTCCCAAAATGACCCAAAATGTCCCCGTTTTTCCCCAGATGTCCCCAAATGTCCCAAAATGTCTCCAAATGACCCCAAAATGTCCCCGTTTTTCCCCAGATGTCCTGAAATGTCCCAAAGTGTCCCAAAATGTCCCCAAATGTCCCCAGATGTCCCCAAATGTCCCCAGATGTCCTGAAATGACCCGAAATGACCCGAAATGACCCAAAATGTCCCCATTTTTCCCCAGATGTCCCAAAATGTCCCCATTTGTCCCCAATGTCCCCAAATGTCCCAAAAAGTCCCAAAATGACGCAAAATTCCCCAAAATGACCCGAAATGACCCAGAATGTCCCAAAATGACCCAAAATGTCCCCGTTTTTCCCCAGATGTTCATCATGGACAAGGTCGAGGGCGACGTTTGCTCCCTCAACGAATTCTCCATCACCGGCTCCACCTACGCCCCCGAGGGAGAAGTGTGAGTTTGGGGTCCCCAAAATTCACCTGGAGGGGACCCCAAAATTCACCTGGGGGGCCCCAAAATTCACCTGGGGGGTCCCAAAATTCACCTGGGGGTCCCAAAATTCACCTGGAGGTCCCAAAATTCACCTGGGGGACCCCAAAATTCACCTGGGGGTCCCAAAAATTCACCTGGGGGGCCCCAAAATTCACCTGGGGATCCCCAAAATTCACCTGGGGGGTCCCCAAGTCCACCCTGACCCCAATGTCCACCCTGACCCCAATGTCCTCCTGATGTCCCCCAATGTCCCTCAATGTCCACCCTTCCCCTGATGTCCACTCCGACCCCAATGTCCACCCCAACCCCAATGTCCACCTTGACCCCAATGTCCCCTTCATGTCCATCAATGTCCCTCAATGTCCACTCTGACCCCAATGTCCACCTTGACCCAAATGTCCACTCTGATCCCAATGTCCACCCTGACCCCGATGTCCCTCAATGTCCATCCTGCCCCCAATGTCCACTCTGACCCCAATGTCCTCCTGATGTCCCCTCTCACACCAATTGTCCCCCCGATGTCCACCCTGACCCCAATGTCCCTTGATGTCCCTCAATGTCCACCTTGACCCCAATGTTCACCTTGACCTTGATGTCCACCCTGACCCTGATGTGCCCTCTGACCCCAATGTCCACCTTGACCCTGATGTCCCCCAATGTTCTCCTGACCCCAATGTCCCTCGATGTCCACCTTGACCCCAATGCCCACTCTGACCCTGATGCCCCCTCTGACCCCGCTGTCCCTCAACGTCCACCTGACCCCAATGTCCACCTGACCCCAATGTCCACCCCGCTGCCCCCAGGCTGAAGCAGGACCGCCCGGTCAAGGCCGGCCAATACGACGGCCTGGTGGAGCTGGCCACCATCTGCGCCCTCTGCAACGACTCCTCGCTGGACTACAACGAGGTGACCCCACCCCTCCGGCCACCCTCCGGCCACCCCTCCGGCCACCCTCCGGCCACCCCCGCTGACCCCCGGTGTCCCCGCAGTCCAAGGGGGTCTACGAGAAGGTGGGCGAGGCCACGGAGACGGCGCTGACCTGCCTGGTGGAGAAGATGAACGTCTTCAACACCGACGTCAGGAACCTCTCCAAGGTGGAGCGCGCCAACGCCTGCAACGCCGTGAGTGTCGCCGCCTGGGGCCACCTCCCGGGCCACCTGGGCCACCTCCTGGGCCACCTGGGCCACCTCCTGGGTCACCTGGGCCACCTCCTGGGCCACCTGGGCCACCTGGGCTTCCTGGGTCATCTGGGCCACCTCCCGGGTCACCTGGGTCACCTGGGCCACCTCCTGGGTCACCTGGGCTAGCTGGGCCACCTCCTGGGTCACCTGGGCCACCTGGGTCATTTCCTGGGTCATCTGGGCCACCTCCTGGGTCACCTGGGCTAGCTGGGCCACCTCCTGGGCCACCTGGGCCACCTCCTGGGCCATCTGGGCCACCTGGGTCATTTCCTGGGCCATCTGGGCTACCTCCTGGGTCATCTGGGCTAGCTGGGTCACCTCCTGGGTCATCTCCTGGGTCATCTCCTGTCCCCAGTGTATCCCCAGTTCCTCTTGTGGTGTCCATGTCCGTGGTGTCCGTGGTGACCCCATGAGTCTCCGTGGTGACCCCACTGGTGTCCATGGTGTCCGTGGTGTCCATGCTGACCCCACCACTGTCCATGGTGTCCATGAGTGTCCATGCTGACCCCACCACTGTCCATGATGTCCATGCTGACCCCACCACTGTCCATGGTGTCCCCCCAGGTGATCAAGCAGCTGATGAAGAAGGAGTTCACGCTGGAGTTCTCCCGTGACCGCAAGTCCATGTCGGTCTTCTGCTCCCCGGCCAAGGCCTCGCGCGCCGCCGTGGGCAACAAGATGTTCGTCAAGGTGGGGGGCGCCTGGGGGGCACCTGGGGGGCACCTGGGGGGCGCCTGGGGGTCATCTTGGTCATCTGGGGGTCATCTGGGGGTCATCTGGGGGTCACCTGGGTTATCTTGGTCATCTGGGTCACCTGGGTCACCTGTGTGTGACATCACCAAGATGTTCCTCAAGGTGGGGGGCACCTGGGGGGCACCTGGGGGGCACCTGGGGGTCATCTTGGGGTCATCTTGGTCATCTGGGGGTCATCTTGGGGTCATCTTGGTCATCTGGGGGTCATCTGGGTCATCTGGGGGTCACCTGTGTGGCTCAAGGAGCCACCACCAAGCGTCCACTCCCTTTGCCCCCCGAAGACCCCCTGTAAGAACATCCGGAACCTTCTCTGTTGGGTTCTGGGTCATCTAAAGTCCATTTTTGGGGGCTTCTTGGGCCTTTTTGGGGTTCTTGCTCCTCCATGACCTCCAAAATCCCATTTTTTGGAGGTTCCTTCTCCTCCATGACCTTCGAAATTTCATTTTTTGGGCTTCCTCCTCCTCCATGACCTCCAAAATCCCAATTTTTGAGGTTCCTCATCCTCCATAACAGCCAAACCCCCGTTTCTCGTGGTTTCTTCTCCTCCACGACCTCCAAAATCCCAATTTTTGGGCTTCCTCCTCCTCCTCCATGACCTCCAAAATTTCATTTTTTGTGCTTCCTTCTCCTCCACGACCAGAAGATATCCCCAACCCCATCCCTTGGTGTCCCACCACCCCACACCGATGTCCCACCACCCCACGTTGATGTCCCACCACCCCATATCAATGTCCCACCCCACGTTGATGTCCCACCGCCCCACGTCAATGTCCCACCACCCCGTCCCACCACGTCCCACCACCCCAACTTGATGTCCCACTGCCCTGTCCCACCCCACGTCGGTGGCCCACCCTGTCCCACCACCCCACACCGATGTCCCCAACCCCACATCAATGTCCCTCCACCTTGTCCCATCACCCTGTCCCACCACCGGTGTCCCACCACCCCACACCGATGTCCCCAACCCAACGTTGATGTCCCATCACCGATGTCCCACCCCACATCAATGTCCCACCACCCCATGCTGATGTCCGACCATGTCCCACCACCCCACATCAATATTCCACCACCCCACGTTGATGTCCCCAACCCCACATTAATGTCCCACCACCCCACATTGATGTCCCACCACCCTGTCCCACCCCACCCCACATCAATGTCCCACCACCCTGTCCCACCGCCAGTGTCCCACCACCGATATCCCACCCTGTCCCACCCCACATCCGTGTCCCACCACCCTGTCCCACCCTGTCCCACCCCACGTCAATGTCCCACCACCCCGCACCGATGTCCCACCACCCCGCACCGATGTCCCACCACCCCGCATCCATGTCCCACCACCCTGTCCCACCTCCTCCAGGGCGCCCCCGAGGGGGTCATTGACCGCTGCAACTACGTCCGGGTGGGCACCACGCGGGTGCCGCTGACGCCCGCGGTCAAGGACAAGATCCAGAGCGTCATCAAGGAGTGGGGCACGGGCAGGGACACCCTGCGCTGCCTGGCGCTGGCCACCCGCGACACCCCGCCCAAGAAGGAGGACATGGTCCTCGAGGACTCCTCCAAGTTCGCCGAGTACGAGGTGGGTGGCCCCGAGGTGGCCCCGTGCCCGGTGTGGGTGGTGGGACCTCATTTTTGGGTGGTGGGATCTGGTTTTGGGTGGTGGGATCTGGTTTTGAGTGGTGGGACCTCGTTTTTAGGTGGTGGGAACTAATTTTGGGTGGTGGGATCTTGTTTTGGGTGGTGGGACCTCATTTTTGGGTGGTGGGATCTGGTTTTGGGTGGTGGGATCTGGTTTTGGGCGGTGGGATCTGGTTTTGAGTGGTGGGACCTCGTTTTTGGGTGGTGGGATCTCATTTTGGGTGGTGGGATCTGTTTTTGGGTGGTGGGATCTTGTTTTGGGTGGTGGGACATCGTTCTGGGTGGTGGGGCTTCATTTTTGGGTGGTGGGATCTCAGTTTGGGGTGGTGGGACCTCATTTTGGGTGGTAGGATCTGGTTTTGGGTGGTGGGACTTCATTTTGGTGGTGGGACCTCGTTTTTGGGTGGTAGGATCTTGTTTTGGGTGGTGGGATCTTGTTTTGGGTGGTGGGACTTCATTTTTGGGGGCTTGGGTTCTTCAGAAAGGGTTAAAGTTGGGTTTTTGGGTGGTGGGATCTCATTTTGGGTGGCGGGATCTGGTTTTGGGGGGCGGGACCTCGTTTTGAGGTCTTTAAGAAGGAGTTTTGGGGGGTCTTGGTTCTGTAAGAACATCCGGAACTTTCTCTGTTGGGTTCTGGGTCATCTAAAGTCCATTTTTGGGGGCTTCTTGGGCCTTTTTGGGGTTCCTGCTCCTCCGTGACCTCCAAAATCCCAATTTTTGGGCTTCCTCCTCTTCCATGACCTCCAAACCCCCATTTTTCGAGATTCCTCCTCCTCCGTGACCTCCAAAATCCCATTTTTTGGCGTTCCTTGTTGTCCATGACCTCCAAACCCCTGTTTTTGAGGTTCCTCATCCTCCACGACCTCCAACCCCCATTTTTTGAAGTTCCTTGTTCTCCATAACCTCCAAAATCCCATTTTTTTGGGTTCCTCCTCCTCCATGACCTCCAAAATCCCATTTTTTGAGCTTCCTCCTCCTCCATGACCTCCAACCCCCAATTTGGGTCCTCTCCTCTTGACCTCCAAAATCGTTTTTTGTGGTTCCTTGTTCTCCATGACCTCCAAAATCCCATTTTTTGACTTTTCCTCTTCCTCCACGGCCTCCAAACCCCATTTTTCGCCGTTCCTCCTCCACCACCACCCCATAACTTCCTTTTCCTGCCCCACACCTCCAATTTTTTTTTATTTCCATCCCCACCCCAGATGGACCTGACCTTCGTGGGCTGCGTGGGGATGCTGGACCCTCCCCGCAAGGAGGTGATGGGCTCCATCACCTCCAAACCCCCATTTTTGAGGTTCCTCATCCTCCACGACCTCCAAAATCCCATATTTTGAGGTTCCTTGTTCTCCATAACCTCCAAAATCCCATTTTTTGAGATTCCTCCTGCTCCGTGACTTCCAACCCCCCAATTTTTGACATTCCTCATCCTTCATGACCTCCAAACCCCCCAATTTTTGGGCTTCCTTCTCCTCTATGACCTCCAAAATTTCATTTTTTGAGGTTCCTCCTCCTCCATGACCTCCAAAATCCCATTTTTTGGCTTTTTCTCTTCCTTTGTGATCTCCAACCCCCCATTTTTCACCGTTCCTCCTCCCCCAACCGCCCACCTCCAATTTTTTTTCCATCCCCACCCCACCCCAGATGGACCTGACCTTCGTGGGCTGCGTGGGGATGCTGGACCCTCCCCGCAAGGAGGTGATGGGCTCCATCCGGCTGTGCCGCGACGCCGGCATCCGCGTCATCATGATCACGGGCGACAACAAGGGCACGGCCATCGCCATCTGCCGCCGCATCGGCATCTTCGGCGAGGACGAGGAGGTGTCCGGCCGCGCCTACACCGGCCGCGAGTTCGACGACCTGCCGCTGTCGGAGCAGCGCGAGGCGTGCCGCCGCGCCTGCTGCTTCGCCCGCGTCGAGCCCACCCACAAGTCCAAGATCGTGGAGTTCCTGCAGTCCTTCGACGAGATCACCGCCATGGTGAGCGAGGGGATTGGGAGGGTTCTTGGGGGGTGTGGTTTTGGAGGGCTACCATGGATTGGTGAGGGTTTGGGGGTCCTCCATCAATTGATTTGGGTTTTGGGGTCAAAATTTCTGGATTGATGAGGTTTTGGGGGGTCCATCTCAATTGGCGTAGTTTTGGAGGTCCACCATGGATTGATGAAGTTTTGGGAGTCTGCCATTGGTTGGTTTGAGTTTTGGGGTCAAAATTTCTGGATTGCTTTGGGTTTTGGGGTCTTTATGGATTGATGAGGTTTTGGGGGTCCATCATCAATTGATGAGGTTTTGGGGTCCACCATGGATTGATGAAGTTTTGGGGTCTGCCATCGGTTAATTTGGGTTTTGGGGTCAAAATTTCTGGACTGATTTGGGTTTTGGGGTCAAAATTTCTGGATTGAGGAGGTTTTGGGGGTCCTCCATTGATTGATGTAGTTTTGGGGATCCACCATTGATTGGTTTGGGTTTTGGGGTGAATTGTCATAAATTGATGAGGTTTCGGGGGTCCTCCATTGATTGACATAGTTTTGGAGGTCCACCATGGACTGACATCATTTTGCGGGTCCACCATTGATTGATTTGGGTTTTGGGGTCAAAATTGAGATGAGATCACCGCCATGGTGAGTGCAAGGGTTGGGAGGGTTCTTGGGACGATGTGGTTTTGGGGGGCTACCATGGGTTGGGGAGGGGTTGGGGGTTTGGTGTGGGTGGAGTTGGGTTTTGGGGTTGAAATTGATGGATTGATTTGGGTTTGGGGGTCAAAATTTCTGGATTGATGAGGTTCTGGAGCTCCACCATCGATTGATTTGGGTTTTGGGGTCAATTGTAATAAATCGATGAGGTTTTGGGGTCCCACCACCATTTCAACATCGTTTTGCATTCCCACCACCATTTTGACGTCATTTTGGGGTCCCACCACCATTTCAACATCGTTTTGGGGTCCCACCACCATTTTGACGCCATTTTGGGGTCCCACCACCATTTCAACATCGTTTTGGGGTCCAACCACCGTTTCAACGCCATTTTGGATTCCCACCACCATTTCAACATTGTTTTGGTGTCCAACCACTGTTTCAACGTCATTTTGATGCCATTTTGGGATCCCACCACCATTTCAACATCGTTTTGGATTCCCACCACCATTTTGATGTCGTTTTGGGGTCCCACCACCATTTCAACATCGTTTTGGGGTCCCACCACCATTTTGATGCCATTTTGGATTCCCACCACCATTTCAACATTGTTTTGGTGTCCAACCACCGTTTCAACGTCATTTTGATGCCATTTTGGGATCCCACCACCATTTCAACATCATTTTGGATTCCCACCACCACTTTGACGCCATTTTGGGGTCCCACCACCAACCCGGCGCCGTTTCTGACCCTCCCCGCCAACCGAAGGCTCTTTTGGGAGCTCCACCATCAACGGGAGCATCTCCCAACCTTCGCGGTGTCCCCACCCCCAGACCGGCGACGGCGTCAACGACGCGCCGGCGCTGAAGAAGGCCGAGATCGGCATCGCCATGGGCTCGGGCACGGCCGTGGCCAAGACGGCCTCGGAGATGGTCCTGGCCGACGACAACTTCTCCACCATCGTGGCGGCCGTGGAGGAGGGCAGGGCCATCTACAACAACATGAAACAGTTCATCCGCTACCTCATCTCCTCCAACGTGGGCGAGGTGGTCTGGTGAGAGCCCAGTTTGGACCAGTTTGGGACCGGTTGGGATGGGTTGGGACCATTTGGGGCCATTTGGGACCAGTTGGGACCAGTTGGGACCCTTTGGGACCAGTTGGAACCAGTTGGGACCAGTTGGGACCATTTGGGACCAGTTGGGACCAGTTGGGACCAGTTGGGACCATTTGGGACCAGTTGGGACCAGTTGGGACCAGTTGGGACCAGTTGGGACCCTTTGGGACCAGTTGAGACCATTTGGGACCATTTGGGACCATTTGGGACCAGTTGGGACCATTTGGGACCAGTTGGGACCAGTTGGGACCAGTTGAGACCATTTGGGACCAGTTGGGACCAGTTGAGACCAGTTGGGACCAGTTGGGACCAGTTGGGACCAGTTGAGACCATTTGGGACCAGTTGGGACCAGTTGGGACCAGTTGGGACCAGTTGAGGCCGGTTGTTGGCGCCGGATCCTCGGTGGTTTTTGGATCGGCCCAGTTTTGGGTTTTCTCCCAGTTTGTCCCAGTTTGTCCCAGTTCGTCCCAGTTCGTCCCAGTTGACCACATCTCCTGAACTTCCTTCTATATCCACCCAATCCCCTCCCAGTCCATCCCAGTCCCACCCAGTTTCCTCCCAGTTCATCCCAATCCCATCTCAGTTCATCCCAGTCCATCCCAGTCCACTCCCAGTTTGTCCCAGTTTGTCCCAGTCCCCTCCCAGCCCCTCCCAGCCCCTCCCAGTCCACTCCCAACCCATCCCAGTCCCCCCCAGTTTCCTCCCAGTCCATCCCAGTCCACTCCCAGTTTGTCCCAGTTCATCCCAGTCCCTCCCAGTCCACTCCCAGCTCATCCCAGTCCCTCCCAGTCCCCCCAATTTCCTCCCAGCCCATCCCAGTTCCCTCCCAGTCCCTCCCAGTCCCTCCCAGTCCACTCCCAGCCCATCCCAGTTCCCTCCCAGCCCCTCCCAGTCCCTCCCAGTCCACTCCCAGTCCCTCCCAGTCCCTCCCAATCCCCTCCCAGTCCCCCCCAGTCCACTCCCAGCCCCTCCCAATCCATCCCAGTTCACTCCCAGTTTGTCCCAGTCCCTCCCAGTCCATCCCAATTCCATCCCAGTCCCCTCCCAGCCCATCCCAGTCCATCCCAGTCCACTCCCAGTTTGTCCCAGTCCCTCCCAATCCCCTCCCAGTCCCCTCCCAGCCCATCCCAGTCCATCCCAGTCGCTCCCAGTTTGTCCCAGTCCCTCCCAATCCCCTCCCAGTCCCTCCCAGCCCCTCCCAGCCCCTCCCAGTCCCTCCCAGTCCCTCCCAGTCCCCCCCAGTCCCCTCCCTGACCCCCGCGCTCCCCTCCCAGCATTTTCCTGACGGCGGCGCTGGGGCTGCCCGAGGCGCTGATCCCGGTGCAGCTGCTCTGGGTGAATCTGGTGACCGACGGGCTCCCGGCCACGGCGCTGGGCTTCAACCCCCCCGACCTGGACATCATGGACAAGCCCCCCCGCAGCCCCAAGGAGCCCCTCATCTCCGGCTGGCTCTTCTTCCGCTACCTGGCCATCGGGGGTGAGAGCGCCGGCCACCCCTGGGCCACCTCGGGGCACCCCTGGGCCATCTCGGGGTCACCTCGGGGCACCCCTGGGCCACCTCGGGGCACCCCTGGGCCACCTCGGGGTCACCTCGGGGCACCCCTGGGCCACCCCTGGGTCACCTTGGGGGCACCCTGGGTCACCTCGGGCACCCCTGGGTCACCCCTGGGCCACCCGGGGGCACCTCGGGGCACCCCTGGGCCATCTCGGGGTCACCTCGGGGGCACCTCGGGGTCACCTCCAAGTCCCGGGTCACCTCGGGGGCACCTCGGGGTCACCTCCACGTCCCTGGGCCACCTCGGGGTCACCTCGGGGTCACCTGGAAGCCTCTGGGTCACCCCAGGGGCACCTCCAAGTCCTTCGGCCACCCCTGGGCCACCCCGGGGGCACCTGGAAGCCCCTGGGCCACCCCGGGGGCACCTCGGGGTCACCTCCAAGCCCCTGGGCCACCCCGGGGGCACCTCGGGGTCACCTGGAAGCCCCTGGAGACCTCCTCGGGGTCACCTCCAAGCCCCTGGGCCACTCCGGGGGCACCTCAGGGTCACCTCCAAGTCCTTGGGTCACCCCGGGGGCACCTTGGGGTCACTTGGAAGCCCCTGGGCCACCCCGGGGGCACCTGGAAGTTCCTGGGCCACCCCGGGGGCACCTCGGGGTCACCTGGAAGCCCCCGGAGACCACCCCGGGTCACCCTGAGTTGGTTGCTTGGAGGGAGTTCCTCTGAGAACCTCACGGGGTCAGATGGAGACACCCAAAATCACCCAGAGATCCCTAAAAAAGCATCCCGAGACACCCAAAAATCTCCTGGAGACCCCCTTGTAGGTGGTTCCTTGAAGAACCTTGTGGGGTCAGATGGAGAACCCCAAAAAACCACCCAGAAACCCCCAAAAAAACACCCAGAGACCCCCATGGAGAAGGTTCCTCCGAGAACCTCATGGGGTCATCTGGAGAACCCCAAAAAACCACCCAGAAACCCCCCAAAAAATCACTCAGAGACACCCAAAAAATCACCCAGAGACCCCCGTGGAGAAGGTTCCTCTGAGAACCTCATGGGGTCATCTGGAGAACCCCAAAAAATCACCCAGAAACCCCCCAAAAAAATCACTCAGAGACACCCAAAAATCACCTGGAGGCACCCAAAAATCACCCGGAGACCCCCATGGAGGAGGTTCCTCATGGGGTCACCTGGAGAACCTCACGGGGTCACCTGGATCCCCCCAAAACTCCACCTGGACACCCTCAAGGTGGTCCCAGGTTGTCCCCGAGGTGTCCCCGAGGTGCCCCCAACCCTCCTTTTGTCCCCTCCCCCTCCAGGCTACGTCGGGGCCGCCACGGTCGGAGCGGCCGCCTGGTGGTTCCTCTTCGCTGAGGACGGACCCAACGTCACCTACCACCAACTGGTGAGTCCCTGAGTGACCCCAGGGTGTCCCCGGGGTGTCCCCGAGGTGTCCCCGAGCTCTGACCACCCCCGGTGACCCCGTGGTGACCCCAGCGCCCCCCGCTGTCCCCCAGACCCATTTCATGCAGTGCAGCGAACACAACGTGGATTTCGAGGGCCTCGACTGCGACATCTTCGAGTCGCCGGTGCCGATGACGATGGCGCTGTCGGTACTGGTGACCATCGAGATGTGCAACGCCCTCAACAGGTGAGGGACGCGGTCATCATGGTCACTGTGGTCATTGTCCATCATCATTGTCATCATCGTCATTGTCATGGTCATTGTCATAGTCATGGTCATTGTCATTGTCATTGTCATGGTCATGGTCATCATGGTCATCGTGGTCATGGTCATCATGGTGACCATCGAGATGTGCAATGCCCTCAACAGGTGAGGGACGTGGTCATCATGGTCACTGTGGTCATTGTCCATCATCATTGTCGTTGTCGTCATTGTCGTTGTTGTCGTGGTCATGGTTATGGTCATGGTTGTTTTCATGATCATGGTCATCGTGGTCATGGTCATGGTCATTGTCATGGTCATGGTCATTGTCGTGGTCATCATGGTGACCATCGAGATGTGCAACGCCCTCAACAGGTGAGGGATGCGGTCATCGTGGTCACCGTGGTCACCATGGTCATTGTCCATCATTATTGTCATCGTTGTCATTGTCATGGTCATTGTCATAGTCATGGTCATTGTCATGGTCATGGTCATTGTCGTGGCCATCATGGTGACCATTGAGACATGCAATGCCCTCAACAAGTGAGGGACACCATCACCATCATCACCATGGTCATTGTCATCATCATCGTTGTCATTGTTGTCATTGTCATGGTCATGGTCATCATGGTCATCATGGTCATCATGGTCAGCATGGTCATCATGGTCATGGTCATCACGGTCATGGTCATCTTGGTCATCATGGCCATTGTCATGGGTCATGGTCATTGTCATTGTTGTCATCGTTGTCTTGTCATGGTCACTCATCTTCATGGTCACCACCAAGGCCCTCCATGGGCAACGGCCCCTCCTCATCCTCATCCTCCTCATCATCATCATCATCATCATCATCATCATTGTCCCCCTACCCCGCGGTGACCCCTGGTGACCCCTGGTGACCCTGTGGTGACCCCTGGTGACCCCTGGTGACCCTGTGGTGACCCCTGGTGACCCCGTGGTGACCCCTGGTGACCCCTGGTGACCCCGCTGTCCCCGCTGTCCCCAGCCTGTCCGAGAACCAGTCCCTGGCCCGGATGCCGCCGTGGGTGAACATTTGGCTCATGGGCTCCATCTGCCTCTCCATGTCCCTGCACTTCGTCATCCTCTACATCGACCCCCTGCCCGTAAGGGGGCGCCGGGGCGTGGCCTGGGGGGGGTGGGGGGTGTTGGGTTGGTGGTCATCGGGGTTGGTGGTCATGGGGTTGGTGGTCATTGGGGTTGGTGGTCATTGGAGTTGGTGGTCGTGGGGTTGGTGGTCATGGGGTTGGTGGTCATTGGGTTGGTGGTCATCAAGTTGGTGGTGATCAAGTTGGTGGTCATCAAGATGGTGGTCGTGGGGTTGGCGGTCATCAAGTTGGTGGTCATCAAGTTGGTGGTCATCAAGATGGTGGTCATCAAGATGGTGGTCGTGGGGTTGGTGGACACCAAGATGGTGACCACCAAGATGGCGGCCACGAGTCTGTTGACCTTGGCTTGAGTGACCATTGCCTTCGATGACCACGGGGAGGGTTCAGGGTCGCTTTGGTGGCCACAGGGGCCGTTTTGGTGGCCATGGCCACCGTGTTGACCGCAACTCAGTTGACCTTGGCTTTGCTGACCCTTGGCTTGAGTGACCATTGGCTTCGATGACCACGGGGAGGGTTCGATGACCACGGGTGGGGTTCTGGTGGCCCTGGGGTGGCCCTGGGGGTTCCGGTGGCCCTGAGGTGGCCCCGGTGGCCCTGGGGGGGGAGGTCCCAGCCGTGTCCCCTGATGTCCGCAGATGATTTTCAAGCTGACGCCGCTGTCACTGACCCATTGGCTGATGGTCATCAAGATCTCGTTCCCGGTCATTCTGCTGGACGAGACCCTCAAGTTCATCGCCAGGAACTACCTGGAGGGTGAGGGGTGGGGGCCTGGACCCCCCCTGGGTTGTCCCCGAGTGTCCCCCCACTGCCCCGACCCTGCTGTGGTCACCCCCGTGGTCACCTCCACCTTCTGTGGTCACTTGGCGTGGTCACCTTGACCATCTGCAGGTGACCGTGACCATCCCCGTGTCCTTTCCATCATCTCCTGGTCACCTCTGTGGTCACCTCTGTGGTCACCTCCTCCCTGCCCACTCCATCATCTCCTGGTCACCTCTGTGGTCATCTCCTGGTCACCTCCATCCCTTCCCTGTCCCCTTGACCACCTCCAGGTGACCTTGACCATCTCCATGTCCTCTCCATCATCTCCTGGTCACCTCCGTGGTCACCTCCATGGTCTGTGGTCACCTCCATCCCCTCCATCATCTCCTGGTCACTTCTGTGGTCATCTCCTGGTCACCTCCATCCCTTCCCTGTTCCCTCCATCCCCTCCCTGTCCCTTTGGCCATCTCCTGGTCACCTCTGTGGTCATCTCCATGGTCCGTGGTCACCTCCATCCCCTCCCTGTCCCCTTGGCCATCTCCTGGTCACCTCCATGGTCACTTCTGTGGTCATCTCCTGGTCACCTCCATCCCCTCCCTGTCCCCTTGACCATCTCCAGATGACCTTGACCATCTCCATGTCCCCTCCATCCCCTCCCCCATTCCGGCCACCTCCATCCTCCCCTCCCCCCCCTCCCCCATGTCCCCTCCCCCCTCTCATCTCCATCTTCTCCTCCCCAGCGTGACCCCGCCCGGCCCCGGCCCCGCCCGCAGGTACCGAGGGGACAGCGCTGGCACCTCCGGGCACCTCCTGGTGTTGTCACCCGTCACTGTCACCCGTCACTGTCACCTTCCATGGCACCTCCGGGCACCTCCTGGTGTTGTCACCCGTCATTGGCACCTCCTGTCACCTCCTCTGTCACCTCCATCATTGTCACCTCCTGTCACTGTCACCCGTCACTGTCACCTTCCATGGCACCTCCGGGCACCTCCTGTTACTGTCACCCGTCATTGTCACCTCTGGGCACCTCCTGGCACCTTTTGTGGCACCTTGCATGGCTTTGGCACCTCCTGTCATTGTCACCCATCACTGTCACCTTCCATGGCACCTCCTGGCACCTCCTGGCATTGTCACCTCCCTCACTGTCACCTGTCACTGTCACCTTCCATGGCACCTCCTGTGTCACCTCCTGTCACTGTCACCCGTCATTGGCACCTCCGGGCACCTCCTGGCACCTCCTGTGTCACCTCCTGTGTCACCTCCTGTCACTGTCACCTGTCATTGGCACCTCCTGGCACCTCCCTGTCACCTCCTCTGTCACCTCCATCATTGTCACCTCCTGTCATTTTCACCCGTCACTGTCACACCCCATCAGTCACCTCCTCGTCATTGTCACCTGTCATTGTCACCTTCCTGTCACCTCCTCTGTCACCTCCTTCATTGTCACCCCTTGTTGTCACCTTCTATGTCACTGTCACCTCCTTTTTCACCTCCTGCCGTTGTCATCTCCTGTCACCTCCTGTCATTGTCACACCCCATCACTGTCACCCCTCGTTGTCACCCGTCACTGTTGCCTTCCATGGAACCTCCTGGCACCTTCCATGTCACTGTCACCTCCTTTTTTTTGGTTGTTTGTTCTGTCACCTCCTGCCGTTGTCACCCCTCGTTGTCACCCCCCGTCACCGTCACCTCCCCCCCTCCCCCCCCCAGTGTCCCCCCGCAGGCGGCACCGATGGGGGAGGGGGAGGGGGTGGGGGAGGGGAGAACCAATGGGGATGGGGAGGGAGGGAGGGGGAGGGGAACGCCTCAATGACGTCACACCCCCATGACGTCACACCCCCATGACGTCACACCCCCATGACGTCACCTGACCCTCTCCCTCTCCCCTCCCCCCACAGCCGACGAGGGCCCGGCCGGAAGAAGCCGGAAGTGACGTGGGGACACCCCCGGACCCCTCCCCCACCCCCCCCCAAAAAAAAAAAACCCAACCAAACCCCGCCCCTCCCCCTCCCCTTGCCCCTCCCCCCCACCCCCAAATTTTTTTGGGGGGCTCGGAGGGGGGAGGGGAGCCCCGGGGGGGGGTTTTGGGGTCGCCCCCTGCAGCGGGGCCCCCCCAAAAAAACGCCGCGGGACCCCTCCCCCACCCCCTCCCCCCCCCAAAAAAAAAAATTGGGGGAGGGCGGGGGGGGGAGGGGAGAGCTCAAATGCGCCCCTCCCCCAACCTCGAGCCCCTTCCCCCCACGCCCCGAAGATGCCCCTACCCCCCCCTCCCCCCCCCCCCCGGCGTCGCTTATTTATTGCCAATAAAGGGAATCGCCCCTCCCCCACCCACCCCCGGAATCGCCGCTTTTGGAGGTTTTTTTGGGGGGTGGGGGAGGGGGGGAGGGAGGTGGGGGAGGGGCTGGGACACGAAATTCACCCCGGGATCCCGAAATTCATCCGGGAGTTCCCGAAATTCATCCCGAGACCCCAAAAATTCAACTTTTGACCCCAAAATTCATCCCGGGATCCCGAAATTCATCTGAGAGTTCCAGAAGTTTATCCTGAGAACCCCAAAAATTCATCTTTTGACCCCAAAATTCACCCTGGGATCCCAAAATTCATCCTGGAATGTCCCAAATCCATCTGAGAATTCCCGAAATTCATCCCAAGACCCTAAAAATTCATCTTTGGGCCTCAAAATTCACCCCAGGATCCCGAAATTCATCCGGGAACTCCTGAAATTCACCCCGAGACCCCAAAAATTCATATTTGGACCCCAAATCTATCCAGGGACTCCCAAAATCCACCCTGGAATGTCCCAAATCCATCCCAAGACCCCAAAAATTCATCCAAGAATTGTCGAAATTCATCCTGAGACCCCAAAAATTCAACTTTGGGCCTCAAAATTCACCCTGGGACCCCAAAATTCCTCTCGGGGATCCCAAATCCCCTCCCAGTTTGTCCAGTTTGTCCCAGTCCTTCCTCCCAGTCCCTCCCAGTCCATCCCAGTCCATCCCAGTCCCTCCCAGTCCATCCCAGTTCCCTCCCAGTTTATCCCAGTCCCTCCCAGTTGTATCCCAGTCCCTCCCAGTTCCCTCCCAGTCCCTCCCAGTCCCTCCCAGTTCCATCCCAGTCCATCCCAGTCCATCCCAGTCCCCCCCAGTTTATCCCAGTCCATCCCAGTCCATGCATTTCCTTTATTTCCATGCTCCCATCACAAATCCAAGGGGGGGGGTCCCGGGTCCCATCCCCTCCCCCACCCCCCCCCCAAAAAAAAAGCCCCTCCCGCCCCTCCCCCACCCCACGTGCGACCCCAAAAACGTGCCAAAAAACGGGGGGGGGGGGGGCGGGGGGGAGGGGCGAGGGACCCCCCCCAAAAATTGGGGTGTAACAGTCGGGGGGGGGGAGGGGAGGGGAGTGGGGGAGGGGAGGGAAATCCCCAAAATTTTTTTTAAATTTTTTGGGTTTTTTTTTTCCCCCATTTTTGGCTGCAGGCAAAAGGGTGGGGGAGGGGCGGGGGGGGAGGGGCTCCCCCCCCCAAATTTCAGGCAAGGGGGGGGAGGGGAGGGGCAGGGGGTGGGGGAGGGGCAGCTCCTCCCCCCGCCCCTTCCCCCCCCAAATTTTTTTTGGTCCATGCAGGTCAAAGTGGGGGGAGGGGGGAGGGGGAGGGGCTCTCCCTGACCCCTCCCCCACCCCAAATTATTTGGGGGGGGTGGGGGAGGGGCGGGGGGTGTTCGGCCCCTCCCCTCCCCCCCCCGAGGTTTGGGATCAGCCGGAAATCACTGGAACACTGAGGGGGGGGAGGGGCGGGTTAGTGAGGGGGGATTTGGGGGGGATTTTGGGGGGATTTTGGGGAATTTGGGGGATTTTGGGGAGGTTTCGGGGGATTTCGGGGGAATTTCGGGGGATTTGGGGGGGATTTTGGGGAAATTTGGGGATTTTGCGGGGTTTGGGGGAATCTGGGTAGATTTTGGCGGATTTGGGGGAAATTTGGGGGAATTTTGGGGAAATTTGGGGGATTTTGGGGGAATTTGGGGGGGTTTGGGGGAATTTGGGGGAATTTGGGGGGGTTTGGGGAAATTTGGGGGGATTTGGGGGGATTTTGGGGGGATTTTGGGGATATTTGGGGGTGTTTTTTTATGATTTTGGGGTGTTTCGGGGGTATTCTGCGGGGATTTAGGGGTATTTTGGGGTATTTTGGGGTATTTTGGGCCATTCGGGGGTATTTTGAGGTGTTTTTTATGATTTTGGGGTATTTCAAGGGGATTTTGGGGTGGTTTTTTTATGATTTTGGGGTATTTTGGGGTATTTTGGGGTATTTCTGGGGTATTTGGGGGTGTTGTTTTTTTTACGATTTTGGGCCATTCCGAGGGGATTTTTGGGGCGGTTTCGGGGGTTTTGGGGTGCTCACCGCCGAAGTTGATGGCGGCCGAGACGATGATGAGCAGCGCCCCTCCCCCCAGGGCCACCCCCGAGAGCAGTTTGGCCACTCGGCCCAGGCGCCGCGCGCCCTCCGCGTCCCCCCCCTGCAGCACGTGCCGGGACTGCGGGAGCGGCCCCGGGGTCAGCCCGAAATTGGCCAAAAATGACCCCAAAGTGAGCCCAAAGTCACCCCAATGAGCCCAAAGTGACCCAAAAATGACCCCAAACTGACCCCAAAGTGACCCAAAAATGACCCCAAAGTGAGCCCAAACGACCCAAAACTGACCCCAAAGTGACCCCAAAATGACCCCAAACTGAGTCCGGAATGACCCCAAAGTGACCCCAAAGACCCCAAAAATGAGCCCAAACTGAGCCCGGAATGAGCCCAAAAATGACCCCAAAGTGACCCCAAAGTAATCCCAAAAATGACCCCAAACTGAGCCCAGAGTGACCCCTGAGTGACCCCAAATGACCCCAAAAATGACCCCAAAGTGAGCCCAAAGTGACCCCAAACTGACCCCAAAATGACCCCAAAGTGACCCCAAAGTGACCCCTGAGTGGCCCCAAAGTGACCCCAAACTGAGCCCAAAATGACCCCAAACTGAGCCTGGAATGAGCCCAAAGTGACCCCAAAAATGACCCCAAAGTGACCCCAAAAATGACCCCAAAATGAGCCCAAAAATGACCCCAAAGTGACCCAAAAATGACCCCAAAGTGACCCCAAAGTGACCCAAAATGACCCCAAAGTGACCCAAAAATGACCCCAAAGTGACCCCGATGAGCCCAAAATGACCCCAAAGTGACCCCAAAGTGACCCCAAAATGACCCAAAAGTGACCCAAAAGTGACCCAAAATTACCCCAAACTGAGCCCAAAGTGACCCTGGAATGACCCCAGAGTGACCCCGGAGTGACCCCCAAAGAAAGCCCAAAAATGACCCAAAGTGAGCCCGGAATGAGCCCAAAGTGACCCCTCCCCCACCCCCCAAAACTTCCCCCCTCCCCTCCCCCACCCCGCCCCTCCCCCACCCCCATTTTCCCCCATTTCCCTCCCAAATCCCCCCCTTTTACCCCCATTTTTCCCACTTTTCTCCCCAAAACTTCACCCAAACCCCCCCAAAACTTCACCACAACCCCTCCCCCACCCCCAAAATTTCACCCCCACCCCCATCACCCCTCCCCCACCCCCCTCTCCCCTCCCCCACGCACCATGAGCGCGTTCACCAGCGCCCCTCCCCCACCCCATTTCCCCCCAAACCCTCCCAATTTCCCCCCAAATCCCCCCCTTTTCTCCCCAAAACTTCACCCCAGCCCCTCCCCCACCCCCATCACCCCTCCCCCACCCCAGCGCCCCTCCCCCACCCCTTTTCCCCCCCAAATCCCCTTTTTCCCCCCTGATTTTCCCCCCTTTTCTCCCAAAAACTTCACCCAAACCCCTCCCCCCCTCCACCACCCCCCAAATTTCCCCCTCCCCTCCCCCACCCCCATCACCCCTCCCCCACCCCCCAGCGCCCCTCCCCCACGCACCATGAGGGCGTACACCAGCGCCACGATGTTCACGGGCCACACGGGGCAGAAGCAGGCCAGGGCCGCCAGCAGCACGTAACTGGGGGGCTTCGACCCCCCCGGGGACCCCCCCGGGACCCCCCCGGGACCCCCCGGCACCTCCAGGGCCACCGGAGGGGGGAGGGGAGGGGAGCAGGGGGGAGGGGAGGGGGCTTGGGGGGGGATTTTGGGGTCTTGGGGGGGGATTTTGGGGTCCTGGGCCAGAATTTGGGGGGGAATTTGGGGGTCTGGGGGAGGGGGTGGGGGGTGGGGGGAGGGTTGGGGGGGCTGGGGTGAGATTTTGGGGTCCTGGGCCTGAATTTGGGGCTCCTGGGGTGGGATTTGGGGGGGGATTTTGGGGTCTTGGGGTGAAAGTTTGGGGTCTTGGGGAGGAATTTGGGGCTGGGGAGGAATTTGGGGGTCTTGGGGTGAAACTTTGGGGTCCTGGGGAGGAATTTGGGGGTCTGGGGGAGGGGTTTGGGGCTGGGGGCGGATTTTGGGGTCCTGGGGGGGAATTTTGGGGTCCTGAGGTGAAATTTTGGGATCATGGGGTGAAATTTTGGGGTCTTGGGCCAGAATTTTGGGGTCTTGGGGAGGAATTTGGGGGTCTGGGGGAGGGGTTTGGGGCTGGGGAGGAACTTGGGGGTCCTGAAGGGGAATTTTGGGGTCTTTGGGGGGAATTTGGGGGTCCTGGGCCGGAATTTTGGGGTCCCGGGCCAGAATTTTGGGGCCTTGGGGTGAAATTTGGGGCTGAGGAGAAATTTTGGGGCCTTGGAGTGAAGTTTGGGGGTCTTGAGGTGAAATTTTGGGGTCCTGGGGAGGAATTTGGGGGTCCTGGGGTGAAATTTTGGGGCCTTGGGCCCGAATTTGGGGGTCCTGGGGGGGAATTTTGGGATCAGGGGGTGAAATTTGGGGGTCCTGGGAGGGGATTTGGGGGTCCTGGGGAGGAGTTTTGGGGTTTTGAGGAGGAATTTGGGAGTCCTGGGGTAAAATTTTGGGGTCCTGGGGAGGGATTTTGGGGTCTTTGGGAGGAGTTTGGGGCTGAGGAGAAATTTTGGGGTCTCGAGGTGAAATTTTGGGGTCCTGGGCCCGAATTTTGGGGTCTGGGAGGGGAATTTGGGGGTCTGGGGGAGGATTTCGGGGTTGGGGGGAAATTTCGGGGTCCTGGGGGGGAATTTGGGGGTTTTGGGATGGAATTTTGGGGTCTTTGGGGGGAATTTGGGGCTCCGGGGGGGGTTGGGGGTTGGGGGTGGGGGAGGGGCGGCCCGGGGGGGTCTCGGCGCTGGCGCTGCGGGGG
>JAMPIT010000239.1:0-204074 GCA_026261815.1 Monarcha castaneiventris obscurior
CTACGGCGCCGGCGCCACCCAGGCCTCGGGGGGCCTCTGCACCTTTGGCAGAGCCTACGCTGCTCCCGCCTGCAGCCCTTGCGTCCTGCCCCGCTACAGCAAGAAGCTCTGGGACACCTGCGGGCCCTGCTAGACCCACCACAGCCCACGCCGGCCTCAGCCCAGCATGGACAAGTTGAGCTCTGCACAAGCGGCCCTGGCCTCCTGCAGCCCGTGACACCCAGCCTGGCTGGGGCCTGTCCGCCGTCTCTCTCCCAGCCTCTCCTGCCCCTCTGTTCACAATAAAGTTTTCCTGCATCCAACGTCTCTTTGCCTCCTTTTCCAAAATCATGAAGACCCCAGGGCTGGGGGAGTTCCAAGAGTGGGAGGGCAAATGGGGATCCTGCGATGCCCAGGGAGAATGGGAAATGGAAGGGGTAGGGGAAAGTAAAATAGAAGAGGGAAGGGGATAGTGGAGGTTTAAGTAGAGAAGAAAATGGAATCAAAGTGGAAATGGGAGAATAGGAAAGAGAGCAGTGGGAACGGATCAGGATAGGAGAAAGAGAAGGAGAAGGAGAAGGAGAAGGAGAAGGAGAAGGAGAAGGAGAAGGAGAAGGAGAAGGAGAAGGAGAAGGAGAAGGAGAAGAGAAGGAGGAGAAGGAGAAGGAGAAGGAGAAGGAGAGGGAGAAGGACTCCAATGATTCTTCCTGAAGAAAGACAGATCCTCTGCTTGTAGGCCATGAGACCACAGGCTTTTGCAGTCCTGCACCCGTGCTGGCAAAGAGTGGAGTGGGCCCCAGGGCTGGGAGCCATCCAGGGGCAAAGGCTTCCAGGGCTCCATTCTCTGTGCCCCCATGGCTCTGCCAAAGGACCTGGGACTGAAATCAGAGGGAGACTTCACCCTCACCATGCCCTGTACATTAAATTTCCTTATAATCAGCTCCTTCTCTTTCGTTTTTTTGAGTGTTTCTTCTTTATATTTCTCCCTCTTCTTTTTTCTCATCTTCTGTTTCCTCTTCTTCTCCAACCTCTTCCCCTCATTCTCTATCTTCTGCTTCCATTTCCACTTTGATTTCATTTTCATCTACACTTTAACCTCCCGTCTGCTCCCCTCTTCTGTTTTACTTTCCCCTTCCCCTTCCATTTCCCATTCCCCTGGGCAATCACAGCAACACCATTTCCCCTCCCAGTCTTGGAAGTCTCCCAGCCCTGGGGCATTCCCAACTTGGGAAAAGGAGGCAAAGAGACAGAAGTTGGATGCAGGAAAACTTTATTGTGAACAGAGGGGCAGGAGAGGCTGGGAGAGAGACGGCGGACAGGCCCCAGCCAGGCTGGGTGTCACGGGCTGCAGGAGGCCAGGGCCGCTTGTGCAGAGCTCAACTTGTCCATGCTGGGCTGAGGCCGGCGTGGGCTGTGGTGGGTCTAGCAGGGCCCGCAGGTGTCCCAGAGCTTCTTGCTGTAGCGGGGCAGGACGCAAGGGCTGCAGGCGGGAGCAGCGTAGGCTCTGCCAAAGGTGCAGAGGCCCCCCGAGGCCTGGGTGGCGCCGGCGCCGTAGAGGCCGCCCAGCCCCAGGGAGCCGCCAAAGGCCGGTGCTCCGGAGGAGCCCACCACGGCTTGCTGGGGGAAGGAGCTGAGGATGGGGCCGGGGAAGGTGACCACCACGGGGGGCGGCTGGATGAAGGCCGACGAGTCGGGGCACTGGCGGGCGCACAGCTCGTTGCAGCTCTCAGCGATGGGCTGGGGCACAGCCACGCTGGTCTTGGGTGGGCACAGGTCGTAGCAGGACATCTTGGTGTGGGATGCGAGGGTGTTCTGCAAGAGAGGGCAGCGATTTTGGGAGAGCAGCAGAGGGCAGCGGCCGAGCCCCAGGGGCCGGGGCTGGAGCAGGGAGCCGCGAGCAGAAGCGCTCGCACACTTACCCTTGTCCCCGAGGAGGAGAAGGTGGCCAGGGCAGTGCTTGGCCGAGTGTGGCCCAGGCAGGGCTTTTATAGCAGCCCCAGCATTGCTCAGCTCCAGCCGGGCCAATCTGCTCAGGGGACACTCCCTGCTGCTGCTGCTGCTGACAGCAGGGCTGTGCGGCCCCTGCCCCTCCCTGAGTCAGCATCCCCCAGGTGCCACCCCAGCACATCCCGCTGCCCAAGCCATCTTGTCCTTCCTGCCACATCAGACACTTGATAGCAGGGATGTCACCCAGGAATGGGCTCCAGGAAAAACTGTAATGGTCTAAAGGGTTGGGGCAAGGCTGGAATCAGCCTGGGTCAGATGGACATCTCTGCTCCTCGCCCCGTGTATCTCAGGCCGGGCACGATGAGGTTTTGTGCCCAGCCTGGCGGAACTCCCTGGGCAGTGCCTAGAGGTGGATAGAGTCTGGCTCCCACACACAGGCCAGTGATGCACAGTTCCCCTACCACAGTGCTCAGCCCTGTCACTCCTGCCCCAGAACTCCCAAAAAATTACAGGTGTCCCTGGAGTCCACTCCTGAGTGACATCCCTGCTATCAAGTCCCTCACGTGGCAGGAATGGCAGGAACGCTTGGGCAGCGGGATGTGCTGGGGTGGCACCTGGGGGATGCTGACTCAGGGAGGGGCAGGGGCCGCACAGCCCTGCTGTCAGCAGCAGCAGCAGCAGCAGGGAGTGTCCCCTGAGCAGATTGGCCCGGCTGGAGCTGAGCAATGCTGGGGCTGCTATAAAAGCCCTGCCTGGGCCACACTCGGCCAAGCACTGCCCTGGCCACCTTCTCCTCCTCGGGGACAAGGGTAAGTGTGCGAGCGCTTCTGCTCGCGGCTCCCTGCTCCAGCCCCGGCCCCTGGGGCTCGGCCGCTGCCCTCTGCTGCTCTCCCAAAATCGCTGCCCTCTCTTGCAGAGCACCCTCGCATCCCACACCAAGATGTCCTGCTACGACCTGTGCCCACCCAAGACCAGCGTGGCTGTGCCCCAGCCCATCGCTGAGAGCTGCAACGAGCTGTGCGCCCGCCAGTGCCCCGACTCGTCGGCCTTCATCCAGCCGCCCCCCGTGGTGGTCACCTTCCCCGGCCCCATCCTCAGCTCCTTCCCCCAGCAAGCCGTGGTGGGCTCCTCCGGAGCACCGGCCTTTGGCGGCTCCCTGGGGCTGGGCGGCCTCTACGGCGCCGGCGCCACCCAGGCCTCGGGGGGCCTCTGCACCTTTGGCAGAGCCTACGCTGCTCCCGCCTGCAGCCCTTGCGTCCTGCCCCGCTACAGCAAGAAGCTCTGGGACACCTGCGGGCCCTGCTAGACCCACCACAGCCCACGCCGGCCTCAGCCCAGCATGGACAAGTTGAGCACAAGCGGCCCTGGCCTCCTGCAGCCCGTGACACCCAGCCTGGCTGGGGCCTGTCCGCCGTCTCTCTCCCAGCCTCTCCTGCCCCTCTGTTCTCAATAAAGTTTTCCTGCATCCAAGTCCCATCTCTCTGAGTATTTTTCTGGAGTTCTGTTCCCACTACAGTGGGATGTTAGAGTCTGATTTCTCCTTATCTCACCATATCATATATTTATTTACCTTTTTGAGAGTTTAGGTGATTTCTACTTTCATTGTATTCCTTCCTCTTCCACATTTTGGCTTAATTAGGATTAATCCAATTCATTTTTCCTGGATTCACCCTTTTGTTTGACAAGTCAGGATATGTTTTCAGTGAAAGGGAAATTGGGTGTGCTCTTCCCTTGGTTTACACCTTGTGCTTATATTAGCATGACTCTCTGGGTTTTTATATTTTCAGTGTATTCACTCCAGAGCATGTGAAGGGCACAGGGACCTCTGGCCCAGTCAGGTGACTGGACACTCCCAGTCACAGCAGGAGCTGATGTCCCCAGGCTTTGAGGTTACAAAATTCCAACATGCCCTTTATTTGTCCCTCTTCAGAGGCGCCATCTTGAGCCGTTATTCTGGTTTTGCACCATGATTAAATTATTTCACAGATCCAGAGGTCTGACACTCTGCTTGGAAAATCTGGGGTTGAGGCAGTGAGGAGTTCTTTGGTAATTGTGAGTGTGAGGGACGTGGGGAGTCAAGCAGAGGTCACTAGAACCAGTGGTCTTGCCTCAGAGGGTTCTACTGGCCTTCAGTGCTCTGGTCTGGTTGACAAGGTGGGCATTGGTGCCAGGTTGGATCGATGATCTTGGAGGTGTTTTCCTGGTTCCTGGGATTCTGAGGGTGGCTCCTGGAAGGTGGGACAGGAAAGTTTCCTTGCTGTTGCACCACCTCCTTTCCCCGTAGTCAGCAGGTCCCCAGCTCTGCCCTGTCCCATGATGATCACCGTGTTACTGCTGCTCCCAGCAGTTCAACCACCTCGTTTTTCCAGTCTGAAACTCTGATTCCCTCCTGCTCAGTGCCACTCAGCTTTCTGTTATCAGGGCTCCCAAAAGATGTGCCAATGCCAGGAACGCAAATGAATAATTAGAGGTTTTTCGGGATGGATCCTTGAGTAAGGAATGGAGTAAACTCCCTCCACCCCATAACTCCCTTGTAGACATTGAGAGAAAGGTCAGCTCTGTGTAGGATTTTGCAATCAGACATGAGCTCACTCTGAGCAGGCATCCAGCCCAAATTAAAGCTGTGTAATCGTTGTTCCCTGGGTGTTAATGGCTCTCTCCAGGGGTGTTATCTTGGGCTGAGCACTTGTCTGACACAACACCTAATTAGGCTGGTACCTGCCTGGCACAGCCTCGCTGAGAGGATCAGGTGAAATTTGGCAGATGTTAGGCTGGGCTCATGATTTACACCCAAGCACCATTGGAGGGTGGGTGGGGAAAGCAAAGAAGAGAAAGGAAACGGAGAGAAAAGCATCCATGTTTTGTAAAGTTGTCCCAGGAACTGCCCTGGATGAGAGGAAAGAGGAGACAGGGAGGATGAAGCAAGGAGAAAGAGGAGAACCCATCAGGGAAGAGCTTTTTGAGCTGCACCAGGGGAGCGCCAGGTTGGACATGGGAATTTCCCCCTGCAAAGGGTGGTCAGGCCTTGGAAGGGGCTCAGGGAGCTTTGGAGTTCCCATCCCTGGAGATGTCCAAGGAATTCCTGGATGCTGGGCTGGGTGACCAGGTGGGGATCAGGCACATCTTGAATATCACGATGGCTTTTTCCAACCTAAACAATTCTGTGATTTTTGGCCAAAATATTCCCAATAAGTGTTTGTTTGCCCATAAAAACAAAATCTTGTTTTCTTAAAATAAAAGCGGCATTCACGGGTACCGTGGACTAATTTCCATTTCAATTTATTACTTACAGCCCTCTGACAGATCCAGTCCCATACGAGGAAGAATATTGAAATTACCTGTGAAAAATAAGATTTGCTGTTCCTTGACACTCAAGACATTTTCTTTGAAAGAGTCCCAATGAAGGAAGAGGTAAATCCTCTCTAATACATCAGTTCATGTTCTTTTTACCTCACCTGCTGACAGGTTCAACCAAACCTTCCCTGAGGCAAGTTTATCATGGCAGTGATTAACGAAAAAAGAGAAGGTAATGCCTCATCTTTGCTCATCAGATACCTATCTCAAAAATTGTTTCCCTTTGTTCACCTTCCTCCCATCATTCCCTTTCAGAACATGCTTTGGCAGAACTTCAGGCAGTATTTTTTAGCTTTGTCTTTAAAGGCAGTTAGATGACTTCTAATAAAATGCCTGGAAGATGTAAAATTAAGAGGAATTCCAGCACTGAATTAACCACTTAAAGATAGAATCATGGAATATCCTGAGTTGGAAGGGCCATACAAGGCATTGAGTCAAACTCCTGGCCCTGCACAGGCACCCCAAGAAACTCACCCTGTGCCTGATTGCGTTGTCCTTGAGCTCTGGCAACCTTGGGGCTGCGACTATTCCCTTTTCCAGTTTCAAACTGGATGGAAATAATTGGAATAACTACTGGAAGTCTGACAACTGGAATAATTCGTGTAAGGCAGAGAGGATTCTCAGCTGCAGGTCTGACCAAAGGCATCCCTGCCTGGTTCTGATGGGGATGAGAGGGAGCCCAGAACCCCACTCTGGGGCTTAACAAGAAAAACAAAGGCAGGTGTTGGATGCTGAATTTTTTTATTGCAAGAGAAGGGAAGGCTCCACTGGACAAGGACACGTGAGGCAAAGACAGGCAGGTTGTCCCTCCCTGCCTCATGAGAACTGCTCCCTCAGCCTTGTCCCAGGAGGCAGCAGTTCGAGGAAGAAGCCAGAGGATGGTGGAGCCCCATATTTGGCCAGTGGCAGGGGCGGGGAAGAGGAGATCAAGCAAAGGAAGGCGGAATGGGGAAATGGGATTTCTAGAGGGGTTCTGACTCCACAGTATGAAGTCTGATGCTGTGCCCCTTCCTCAGGAGCTCAGGTGAGGATCCGATGGTGTCATTTCCTGAGTTGAGGGATTTTTCCGTCGGGTTTAGCAGGAGCTGCAGCTGCCGCGGCCGTAGCGGCCGTAGCGGGAGGACCAAGGGCTGCAGGAGCCAAAGGATCCAAAGGATCTCCCATAGCCATACAGGCCTCGGTACCCCCCACAGGAGCCCAGACCCCCATAGCCCAGGGAGGAGCCCCCACAGCCCCACAGACCCCCGTAGCCCAGGGATCCATAACCCCCATATCCATAGAGACCACCATAACCCCCAGAGCCGTATCCCCCATAGCCCAGGGATCCATAGCCCCCATAGCCCAGGGATCCATAGCCCCCATAGCCCAGGGAGGACCCAGAGGCTCCAAGGACGGGCGCTCCAGCAGATCCCACCACGGAATCCTGCGGGAAGGAGCTGAGGATGGGGCCGGGGAAGGTGACCACCACGGGGGGAGGCTGGATCACGGTGGTGGAGTCGGGGCACTGGCGGACACAGGGCTCGTTCCCGCTGCCAGCGATGGGCTGAGGCCGGAGGACGCCGCAGGCAGAGGAGGGGTACAGGTCGTAGCAGGACATTTTGCAGGGGTGGAGGTTTATCTACAAGAGTTGATTTGAGCAAGTGCAAGATGTTATTTACCAACAGAAATGGACTCTGCTTTTGGCTGCCTTTCCCCACACCGGAGCTCTTTGAAGCACCGGAATTTCCCCACGTGTATTAAAGGTGAAAATTGAATAAGAACAGCCAAATGATTTGCTCCGGGACTTTGGTGAGTCAGCGGATCAACAAGGAGTGGGACTGTGCTCCAAAAGTTGAGTGTGTTGTTATTTAGGATTGCATGACTCTGGCTCTTCATTCCCACTGATCTCCTTTATGCTGATCCTTGTCAAAACAGGGATTATAACTCATTGTCTTTTCAGATTCACTCCGTAGCTTGTTGGATGAAACCATTACAAGGGAATTACAAAGACGACTGTCCCAAATTTCCAAACATTGAATCAGGGCTTTGAGATCCTTACAACGAGCTTAACACCCAGCATTTTGATTTTGGGCTCCGAACTCTGAAAAATTCTCACACCAAACCCCTTCCCCCCTTAACTCAGAAGAACCGAGCACTTCACATTTCAGCTCCCTAAATTCCATCCAAGATCCCTTTTAATCTTAAATAAATGTCTTACAGGGTGTTTTAAACTGTTCTCAGTTTTTCTCTGTGTCCTACTCCAAGACAGTGCCTGATCTCTGGGGGTGTTCATGACCATTTATCTTGAATTAAAAGCATTTTGGGTGATTTGTAATAATCACCAGATAAAAACCAGAATAAACTGGATCTAATGGCAGGTTTGCCTCTAGGTTCAACATTTCCCTGCCAACCAGGAAGATTTAAACTTTCCAAATAATTTCCAGTCACCCATTTAACCAAACAGAAAATAGGAATAAACATTGAACCAGTCACATCATGGATAGAACTGGTGAAGGCAACACAATACCCAACAGAATTTTCTGACAAGAACTTTCAGTTTGGTTTGGAATCAAACACCAACCTCGAAAGCAAAGAGCAGCCATCCCTAAGGTTTTTGTAAGGTTTATCTCTTCACCTAAAATTTTGCCTACGAGTTCCCGATGGAAGAGACCACCCCAGAGTAATTGAACATCGAAGAAAGATTCCAAAAGTAGCAAAGAGCAGTTCCAGAAGTAGCGAAGAGCAGCTCCAGACTTACCAAGTTGTTGAGAAGAACGAGTGAAGGGAAGATGTTGGGAGAACCCCAAGTGGAGACGCCTTTTATACAGTTCAGACTTGCCTGAGGGCTCAGAGGAGCTCATTAGTTGACACAGAAAATTTTTTATATTGATTGCACCTCGAAGTGATGAAATTGTTGCTCTTTCTGTGTTTATTCTTGATTTCAATTATCACATTACGTCACACAAAGTCCTTTCATCTGAAAGGTTGATGGGTGAAATTAGTGCATCTCTCAACCTAAAACATGATTCATGAATTAGTATCAGTTTTCTGGAGTGGTACCACGTACTGAGCTGTTTATACATAAATATTCTTGTCCTGTCTTATAAGAAAATTGTGCTCAGACATTTACAGAAATTACAAAATCATAGAATGATTTGGGGACACAAATATCCAGAAAAGCCTTAGGTTTTATCTGACCCTCAAACCACAGCTTAAACCTGAGTTTAGTTCTGAATGGGGAGAGATTTATGATTTTAAGGATTAGAATGGAAAGCTCAAAGTAATCAGAGTGTACATTGAATTAATAATTGAATTTATGTTTTATTGAGATGGCTCCATCTCTGGAAGTGTTCAAGGCCGGTTTGGATCAACCTGGGATAATGGACGGTGTCCCTGCCCATGGCAGGGGTTGGAACAAGATGGTCTTTGAGGTCTCTCTGAACTTTAAACCTTTCCATGATTCTATATAGGAGAAATCCCAATTTTAGCTGTAGTGGCAATAAAAATTCTTTGTTTTTAGAGACGATCTTTCAACTAATCCCATCCTTGATGGCGTCTTTCAGCACAGAGCAATTACGAGGTGGGAATCTGCTGGGAAAAGCAAATGTTGGATTTGCTGAGGTTTCTTTCTCTGTTTACACCATGATTGTCCTACTCTATCATTATCATCGTTATCATAATCACCCACATGGTTATCTTCACGCCATGTATTATTTGTAAATTATGAGCTTTTCCAAATCTGGAGATACACATGAGGATTTCCTGAGCCGGAGCATTATCCTGGAAAAAAAAAAGCCATGTCGAAGTTTTACAAGAACATTCCAAGGGATTTTCAAATACCTCCTGAACACCCATTACTGACTTGTTCCTACTGTGTCAGAGTTATATAAAACCTGTGCCTGGGTGTAAACACCCCACAATTACAAGAGATTATCACATTAAAAGAGATAAATTGAGGCCACTTGGGTTTTTCCCGTAATCAGCTCATGGTTTATAACATTGACCTTTTTGTCTTTGACCTTAAGAATAAAATCTATTTTTCTTTTTTACTGGAAACACAGAATGTTATGTCTCTAACATGTAAAAATAGGAGGGGAAACATGAGAAAGGAAAGCGAAGATCAATGAAGCAACTCAAAAACTCGATTTTCATGGAATTGTGGCTGCCAGGTGAAACATTTCTCTGTTTCCAGGGACTGAAGGAGAACTAGAAGAGAAATTAGTTTAACAAGGAACATGGGAAGAGACTTTTTCCAAGGGCTGAAGTGGCAGGAAAAGAGGGAATGGACTAAAACGATGGAGAAGGGGTTTAGGTGGGATATTGGGAAGGAATTGTTCCCTCTGAGGGTGGTGAGGGCCTGGCACAGGTTGTTCCATGGATTCCACATCCCTGGAAGTGTCCAAGACCAGGGTGAATGAGGCTTGGAGCAACCTGGTCCATGGAAGACGTCCCTGCTCATGGCAGGGGGTGTCAGTGGATGATCTTTAAGGGCCTTTTCGACCCAAACCATTCCAAGATAGGATTTTATGATATAAAATCCATTCAAAGATGCTCCTGATGATTGTGTTTGCCTTGCCTCGTGTAGGTGGAGGGAGAAATGCTGAGCCTGCAGAACCAATGTTTTTCCCTTTGTTATTTGTCCCCAGTCCTCATCCAAGTTCCTAAAAGAAATTCCATTGGCTTCAGGTCTCCTGTTGATCACACTCAAGGACCCGTACCAGGACAAAAAAATGAGTGTCCTTCAATCTTCCTAATTACGAAGGACTCATAAATAAATCAAGTCAGCTTTATTTCCTCCCCTAACGCTAAGGAAAGCACTGGGATCATAAAAAATAATTCCCCACATAAAGCCCGGAGACAATAGAGGTCTGGGGTGGAATGTGCAGCTCACGCTATGTGTGGGTTTGAAGAGCACCAGCAATCAGCAAAGACAATTTCAGCACTTTGAGGAATTATGTGTCCTGCAATTTGGGGTTGGGACCTAATTATGAACTCATGCATCAGGTGCCCGGTGCCCTCTGGGCAAGCAGGGAGCTCTATAAAAGGTGTCTGCATCAAGTTTCTTCCATCCACTTCTCTCACCTGTTCTGCCTTCGTGAACCAGGTAAGTCGCTTTTCTCTCAAACTTCTCTAAATTGAACTTCTTGTCAAGAAATCTGGATTTTAACCGAGTGCCCTCTGGTTGCAGTCAGGCTGCCACTGCTCTGTAGGATATTTGGTGTTTAATTTCTCCTTCATCTCTAGGTCTTGTAGGAGTGGTTTTGAACTCCGAACTTGTGTTATTTTAGCACTCCAAAGGATTCCTTGGCTGTGTTTTAGGACATAAAGAATAACCTGTATGTGTGGTTGTATTTGGTAGGGTTTTGCTGAGTTTGTAACAGGAAAGATCAAATCCAAGTAGAAATCATCAACTAAGAGTAATGTAATACTGAGGAAATTATCTGATCTGGAAATTCAAAGATGCAGCTGAAGTGTACAGACTGTGTTGGACTGAAGTCAGGAGTAACCTGGAGATCACAGTGACAAGAAAAATAAGAATAGGAAATACATTTACTTCCCAGATTTATTACTGATATCCTTGGACTGCTTCAGCACGGCCTAAATTTTGCTATTCCTTTAAAATTAATAGAAATCAACATCTTTTACAGATAAACCTCCACCCCTGCAAAATGTCCTGCTACGACCTGTGCTCCACCTCTGGCTCCGGCGTCCTCCGGCCTCAACCCCTGGCTGACAGCGGGAACGAGCCCTGTGTCCGCCAGTGCCCCGACTCCACCACCGTGATCCAGCCTCCCCCCGTGGTGGTCACCTTCCCCGGCCCCATCCTCAGCTCCTTCCCGCAGGATTCCGTGGTGGGATCTGCTGGAGCGCCCGTCCTTGGAGCCTCTGGGTCCTCCCTGGGCTATGGGGGCTATGGATCCCTGGGCTATGGGGGCTATGGATCCCTGGGCTATGGGGGCTATGGATCCCTGGGCTATGGGGGATACGGCTCTGGGGGTTATGGTGGTCTCTATGGATATGGGGGTTATGGATCCCTGGGCTACGGGGGTCTGTGGGGCTGTGGGGGCTCCTCCCTGGGCTATGGGGGTCTGGGCTCCTGTGGGGGGTACCGAGGCCTGTATGGCTATGGGAGATCCTTTGGATCCTTTGGCTCCTGCAGCCCTTGGTCCTCCCGCTACGGCTGCTACGGCCGCGGCAGCTGCAGCTCCTGCTAAACCCGACGGAAAAATCCCAAGCAAGGTCTCACCGACAGATGAAATGTGATGGTTTCACAGCCAAAGAGCTCGGAACCACTGCTGCTCTATCCCAAGACCACGGATTTGTAGCTGTTTCAGCCCCTTCTGAATTTCTCCTCTTTCAGCTTCTGCCTTAAAGCTTCTCCCACCCCATTTCTGTGTTGCCTGGGGTAAATATAGAAGAAAAGGGCTCAAAATGGGTCCTGTTTGTTCACATCAACAGCTGGGATTTGGAAGAGAACCCAAATCAATCACATGTGAATGTGCCTCTGGCTGGAGAAGAGTTTTGTACTTCTTGGAGACTCCGAAAATGCATTGCTTTGCTTGCTATCATTAAAAGTTTGTTGCATCGAATTTGACATGTTCTGGTGTTCTTTTCTCCTGGTTTCACCATTATTTGCCTTTGGAGAAGCTTCATCTATGCAGGTGTTAGTAACAGCCTAAAATATCCTGGAATCATGGAATGGTGTGGGTTGGGAGGGACTTTAAAGCTCAGCTCGTTCCACCCCCTGCCATGGATGGGGACACCTCCCAGTGGCCCAGGTTGCCCAGAGCTTCATCCAACCTGTCCCTAAACTATGGAGATGAATGTCCTGCCCAAAAAAATCAGGGAAGATTAGACTTCAGTATGAATTTCTTCCAGGTAAAACTTTTATCTCTCCGAGTTTCAGGTTCTCACTCAAATATTTTCTCACCCAAATATTTAAACTCTGTCCTCAGGAATAACCTAGGCAGGAAGTTAAATCAATTTCCTCTCAAATTTTTAAGTAAAATTTTCTAGGCCACAGAGTAGAACTTTGAAGTCTGAAATCTTTCCGTGTAATTATGAAATGTAAAGTGTTGGTTGGTTTTTGACAGAAAAACAGCTCCTTCAAGGATTCATCCACACCAGCAAGAAAAGCTGGAACAGAGAGAACCTGGAAAAACGGCACCTGGAAAAATTTAAAAGTAGAAAATATCTTAACCTGTGAGCAAATCCTCCCCTTCTACTCTGCTGTGGTAAGATTCCACCTTCCAGGATCTACAGGGAAGCTGGAGATGGACGTTTCCTCAGGAACTGGAGTGACAGGACAAAGGGGAATGGATTCAAACTGACAGAGAGCAAATTTAGGTTAGATATTGAGAAGAAGTCTTTCCCTGTGAGGGTGGTGAGGTCCTGGCTCATGTTTTCCAGGGAATTTCTGGATGCCCCATCCCTGGAAGTGTTCAAGGGTAGGTTGGAACAACCTGGTCTAGTGGGATGTGTTCCTGCCCGTGGTGAGGGGCCAAATGAGAAGATCTTTAGGGTCCTTTCAACCCAACCCATTCCATGAGTCCATGGCTCTGTAATGGTTTTATTGTAGCCCAGGAGAGCTAGGGAGGGAGGATCCCTGCTCCCAAATACTGGATCAAGGAACAGTGGCTGACTTCACTCCCAGCTGGGCCATTCCAGGTGGTTTTGAAGTCTGAACCTCACCCTGTTGCACGGATATGAATTTTCCCCCTGTGCATAGAGAAGTGTTGCAAACCCACAGACAGAGAAATTAAAACTAAAACTTCATTTGTTTGTTGCAGAAGAGAATCACTTTAATGAGTAAAAAGCATTCACAGAAAAGCATCACAGAATATGAAGAATATCAGACCACAGGCAACTCCTTCCATGGTTGTTCTTCTCCAGTTGGACAGTGAAGTTGCATTTCAGGAGAATATAAATTATTGTTTTATCCTACACATTACACACACACAGAGATGGGAAAAAAAAAGCCCAGAAGACGACGAGTAGAAGGTGAATGAATCAAGGAGGAGTTGTGTCCTTCCAGCTCCACCGGAGTGGGGTGGCCGTGGTCACAACATCTCCTTTGGGGCCAGGATTGGATCTCTCAGTTGCCGGTTATTCCTTACTCTGGGATGTTTCCGCAGGGTTTAGCAGGACCCCCAGTAGCCGCGGCCGTAGCGGCCGTACCAGGAGTAGGGGCTGCAATAGCCAGAGCCAAAGGCTCTGCCAGAGCCATACAGGCCCCGGTAGCCCCCACAGCCCCACAGACCCCCATAGCCCAGGGAGGAACCCCCATAGCCCCACAGACCTCCATAGCCCAGGGATCCATAGCCCCCATATCCATAGAGACCCCCGTAGCCCAGGGATCCGTAACCCCCATAACCCCACAGGCCCCCATAGCCCAGGGAGGACCCAGAGGCTCCAAGGACGGGCGCTCCAGCAGATCCCACCACGGAATCCTGCGGGAAGGAGCTGAGGATGGGGCCGGGGAAGGTGACCACCACGGGGGGAGGCTGGATCACGGTGGTGGAGTCGGGGCACTGGCGGACACAGGGCTCGTTCCCGCTGTCAGCCAGGGGCTGAGGCCGGAGGACGCCGCAGGCAGAGGAGGGGTACAGGTCGTAGCAGGACATTTTGTAGGGATTGGAGGTCAACAAAGGCTAAAAAAAGAAGACAAGGACTTCAAAATTCAGCAATTTACATTAAAACAACAAGTAGAGTATTCTGAGTATTCCCCACTTAGCAATCTCAGTGCTTTCCTTTTCCAAGAAGTGTTTATTCAAAAATTCTCTAAAAGGTGTTCACACACGAAAGCAAGTGGGAAATGTTCTGAAAGTCTTGTCCCTCATAACACCCTGCAAAGGACTACAACTTATTTCTCCACATTAAATTGAAAACTGGGAAGAAAAAGCAGCAAGAGCAAAGTGACTTTATCCAAGGTCATTGGATGAGTCATTAGGAAAACTCGGATTTGGGTTTAGCAGGTTTGCATTAGATGGAGCTTATATAGAACTTAATTATAGTAGCTTCATCTTCCCACTCATCCCAATTTTGCTGAGAGTCAAGGGAACAACAGATTATAGGATTGTGAACGCCTGGGTTTCCCAGAAAGGCATTTGACAAAACAATAAAGAACAAATCTCTAACAATGTTCTGTAAATCCCTAACAGAGTTTTGAGGAGGAACTTGAAAGCAAGAAGGTGAAGGAGAGCGTGAAGATTTGCGTTAGCAGGACACAAATGACTTTATCACATGTGAACGGCTGCAGGGGTGACACCCTTGTCAAACCTTGAACCTTTTATGCAAATGTTGAGATGGGTTAAATGTATCAAAATGAGGATCAGAGAATCATAGACTTCCTCAAGTTGGAAGTGACTCGTAAGAATCAAGTCCAACTCCCTGCTTTTTTTGCAGGATTACTTAGAACTAAACCAGAGAACCTTGGAATTGCCCAGGGTTGGAAGAGACCCTAAAGATCATCCAGTCTGACCCCCTGCCATGGGTAGGGACACCTTCCACTACCCCAGATTGCTCCAAGCCCTGTCCAACCTGGTCTTGGACACTTCCAGGGATGTGGAATCCATGGAATAACCTGTGCCAGGGCCTCTCCAACCTCACAGAGAACAATTTCTTCCCAATATCCAACCTCAATTCCTCCTCTGTCAGCCTGACCCCATTCCCTGTGTCCTGTCCCTGCAGTTCCTGAGGAAAATTCCCTCTCCAGCTTCCCTGGAACCCCTTCAGATCCTGGAAGGTGCTATGAGGTCTCCACACAACCTTCTCTCCTCCAGGCTGAGCATTCCCAGCTCTCCTGGCCTGTGTTTGGAGTGGAGGTGCTTCAGTTACCTCAGTTGACTCAGAACATTGTCCAATTGCTCCAAGGTCTGGTGTTCCTGACACCAAGAACTCCACAGGGCTCCACACATCAAAAAGTTGCATTTGCCACCCCAGAGACATAAAGATCCTTGATCTTTTCCAAGTCCATGCAGATACACCCAACAGAAAGGATGGTGAACATCTACTCAAGTTGAAACCAACAATGAAAAATACACAGAGAGCAGCTGAGAAGATTCAGACTTACCCAAGTCTCCAAGAAGTCAAGGGAAGCGTTTGGAGGAGAGAGGAGACAGAGGAGCTTTTATATCAGCTGGAGGTACCAGATCAGCATCTCTTGCCCGCCCCAATTTCAAACTCATGCAACCATCAGGATGATGAAATTGTTGGGTTCATTATTGGGGTTTATGAGGCTTTTCAAATTTGTTTGTAATAATGATCCAAACATCACTTGAGATTATAGAGAATTCTTTCATCTTGTGACGACTTGGGAGGAAATTAACACCCGGCATTATTCCTGTCACTTCCTTGGAATTACATCAGGAATTGCCAAGCCAGCTCCTCTTGGTATTAACTGAACACCTGGAGAGTGGCTCATGGGTTTATCGGAATTACAAAGTGCAACGTCACGGGTGGGATATTTGTCTAAGTGCCCGTAATTCCCATTACAACCAGCCAGGATGGAAGTTAAAGACTCTTGGTGGGATATGCAGGAAGTTTGGGGGAGGTTTCTGCTTGTTTGGCTTCCCCACCTGCAGCTGGAAGTCACAGCACCCTTGGGATTGGGTGATGTTTCCAGTTGGATTTGACAGGGGCTGTAATGGGGACAATTCCATTCAGAATCAGAGAATCATGGAATGTCCTCAGTTTAAAGGGACCCGCAAGGATCATCAAAATCCGACTCCTGGCCCTGCACGGGAAAGCTCCAGGAATCCCACCATGGGCCTGGGAGCATTGTCCAAACTCTTCTTGACCTCTGGCAGGCCCAGAAGAGCAGTAGCAACTCCAGGGACCTCCAACGTGGGCTTCAATCTCTTATGAGGACACTGTAATTTAATCTTGAGCAGGAAAAACAGTGAAATCCTTAATTTTGGCCAAGTCCATAGAGTTCCATGGAGCAGGAAGAGGGGAACCTTTATTTTCCTGAGTGTTGTCTTGGTTTTGGAGGTAAACAAGTAATGAATTCACCAAGTTAACTAAAGCCTCAAAGGGATTGGAGGTCCCAAAGAGACTTTTCCCAGGTGTTGATGATCCAGTGTTGTCCAGACAAAGATGGTACCTGAGAACACTGAACAGGCCTGAAGAAACGTGGGATATTTTAGGATAAATGGATCCTCTGGTGCCAAAGTCGAAATTGCTTTGAATTATTGCCTCGGATTCTTAGGAATTCATGAGCTCCTGTGATACACAAGTCATAAATCCCAAATAGGGCTGAGTTGGAAGTTTCTGGGATGAGGGAACAATCAGGAATTTGTAATGTGGGACACAAAGGCTCCTTCTTGCCTCGTTTATGGATGGGCCATTTTAATATGCAGACTCCACACCATAGATTATCCCTAAATGGTGAGGTGGGGTTCTCAGCCTTTTGGGGGGGTGGGGGGTTTTGAACAGTAATCTTTTCAAGCTTCCAGGGAGCAAGTCCATGCAAATCCTGTAGATGATCCAGTAGATTAAAGGCATGGAGCTGGATTTAGGTACCTCACAATTATGGAATGACATCACATTCAAACACCTCGGTCAAGATATTTTGTGTCCTTGGTATCATCAGTTCAAGGCCAAATACTGGGGGGTTTTTGCACCTTCAGGTTTTTTCCCGATGAAAAAGAATTAGAAATAAAAAATTCTGTATAAAACTCGGTATTTCACGAGCTGTATTTTATTCTAAACACTTCCAGGGATGGGACAACCACAGGGTCTGATCCCAGAGAACGAGGGACAAGAAAACAGGGAATGACCTTGAGTTGTGCCAGGGGAGGCTCAGGTTGGACATGAGGAGGAATTTCCTCCTGGAAAGGGTGGTCAGACCTTGGAAGGGGCTGCCCAGGGATGGATGGAGCTGCTATCCTTGGAGATGTCAGAGGAATTCTTGGACATTGGTCTGGGGGACCAGGTGGGGATCGGGCACAGCTTGGACTCGATGGTCTTGGAGGGCTTTTCCAACCCAAATAATTCCAAGATTCTGTAATAGAAACCATTTAAGCACCTCAGATGCTTCCCAAGCCTTTCTTTGTGTTCCACATTGTTCTTGTATTAAGCAGCTGAGACTGACAACGATAAAGATAAAAATTATGACCCCAAAGTTGCTCGAAATCATTTTATCTCCAGGCATTTTTTTAAATGGAAAAAAGCTCTGCACATCAGGTGACCCCGAGTGAGCAGATGGGTTTTGCCATTAATGATGGAGAAGCTCTGGAAGAGCGTTGGGATAATTCCTGCAGTAACGCCGGGGCTGTGAATGGAATGATAACAGGAATGAAGATGACTTGTCCCCAGTGGAGATGAAAGAGGGTTCTGTGATGAAACGCACCTATCACATTTCACGAGACTTTGGACCAGCAAACAAACAAAGAGTCAGCAGAACTTTGAGGACCTACGTGTTCGCATTCATTTGGGGTTTGCCCCAATTATGCACATCCCCAAATTGCACCTTAGATGATCCCCGGGATCTTGGGAATGGTATAAAAAGCTCTCCCAGCCCAGGGCTCTTCACTTCGCCTTCCTTGCTTCAAGCACCTCTGTGAGAAAGGTAAGCACCATTCTATGGGATCTTTTCTCTAAAATTCCAGTCTCTTTTCTGCTGTTTTTAATTAAGGTTGGAATCAGCCATAAGATTCTTAATTCTAATATTCTTAATAATTGGATTATTTTGCGATGGTTTTATTTTTACTCGGTGTTGGACTTCCATGAGTTTGAAATTGTAAAACCATTGTTTCTTGTTAGTAGAAATTAGAAAAATTACCAAAGCAGCTTCCAAAACCTTGCAGAAGGTTTGTTCAGTCCATAGGAATTTTTTTAAGGGTTGTATCATGAAAGTTCTCGATATTTGTCTTTCAAGAAGTTGTAGAAACTTAATTGGATGATATCTTTGCATGGTTTGGCAGGGGGGTAGAACAAAGAACTGTTTTTTGATGGGAACAAAATACAAGAAATTAGGAATGAGACCCCAGGAGAGATGACAGCTCAGAGCACAAGTGATTTACAAAAACACTGGGGAGAAGGAATGATCTGAGAGATAACAATTATTTTCATCCACATATCCAAATGTCAAACCTTTTAACCATTGAATTTCTGTCTTTTGTTCACTCCTCAGTGTCTGTTGACCTCCAATCCCTGCAAAATGTCCTGCTACGACCTGTACCCCTCCTCTGCCTGCGGCGTCCTCCGGCCTCAGCCCCTGGCTGACAGCGGGAACGAGCCCTGTGTCCGCCAGTGCCCCGACTCCACCACCGTGATCCAGCCTCCCCCCGTGGTGGTCACCTTCCCCGGCCCCATCCTCAGCTCCTTCCCGCAGGATTCCGTGGTGGGATCTGCTGGAGCGCCCGTCCTTGGAGCCTCTGGGTCCCCCCACAATCCCTGGGCTATGGAGGCCTGTGGGGTTATGGGGGTTACGGATCCCTGGGCTACGGGGGTCTCTATGGATATGGGGGCTATGGATCCCTGGGCTATGGAGGTCTGTGGGGCTATGGGGGTTCCTCCCTGGGCTATGGGGGTCTGTGGGGCTGTGGGGGCTACCGGGGCCTGTATGGCTCTGGCAGAGCCTTTGGCTCTGGCTATTGCAGCCCCTACTCCTGGTACGGCCGCTACGGCCGCGGCTACTGGGGGTCCTGCTAAACCCAACGGAAAACCCTCTGGATGATGTAGAAGTGCAATGCAAAATGCAGATTCTTCTTGCCTTTAAATTCTTTCCTGATTCCTCCATGGGTTTAATGACTTTTTGTCTCCTGCTTTATCACCCTTGTGACCGAATGCGGTGACAGACTGAAGTGTCTTTCAAGCTCTGCCGTCTTGCGTTTACAATCTCAATGTTACAATGTTGTGTTCTTTTCATTCTCATTAAAACTCTGTTGCATCACCGAAAATCCTCGTGTTGGGCTTTTGTGTTCTCATGCACTCCAAGTTTGCCAACCTGGCTGGGTGAAGCTCCCTGCTCTGCATGAGGCTGCAAAAACATTGAGCAAACCCTGCCCAGAGGGGGAAATTCTCCATGGAGAGCCTTCCAAGGGGCTGTTTTACCACTGAATTACAATGTGGTCACATCGTCGTGGCAAAAGATGAGCAGGAGTTTCCTCTACATGTTGAGTTCTGTGTGCAGAGAGAACTGCTTTAAATCCTCAACAAGGACTTCATGAGTGGTCATGGAATCATAGAATTGGGTTGTAAGAACCTTGAGGATCATCAAGACCAAGGCAGGGACATCTTCCACCATCCCAGGTCACTCCAACCTGGCCTTGGGCAATTCCAGGGATGGGGCAGCTATGGAATTTCCCATGCCAGGGCCTCTCCACCCTCACAGGGAGGAATTTCATCCCAATATTCCATCTAAACCTCTCTTCTTTCAGTTGGAATCCATTCCCCCTTGTCCTGTCACTCCAGACCCTTGGAAAAAGTCTCTCTCCATGTTTCTTGTGGCCCCTTCAGGTTCAGGAAGGCCACATTTAGGCCACCCCAGAACCTTCTCCAGGCTTAAAAATCCCAATTCCCTCAGCCTTTCACTTTGTACCCCCTGCATTTGGGACATCTTTGGTTCTGTTTGTTATTTATATATTAAATTGAAATAGAAGTTGTGTCCATATTTTATAAGTAGCCTAAAACCTGACAAAAGCCCTGCACCATATACGTCATTATCTTTTAATGTTATCAGCAAAGCACAAAACCACCTCCTGATTCAGGCAGATCCTTATCTCACAAGGAGTTTTCCTTATCTGGTTCAGCCGCCAAAAGATCTCAGGGTACGTATTTTCCTACAGCAAAAGGATTTGTTGAACATCACCATGTTTAGAGAACTTTTGACCAGAAACTGAAGGAAAAACGTGAATTAAAAAAGGCAAAAGCTGCTGCAGTGCCCAGCTCCCCTCTCTGTAACAGAACAGCAAATTTCTTAGTGTTGATTACCTAAAAAAGCAGTGAAAAATCAGGTTTTTATTTGGTTTTATTTCATTGTCTCTGGAAAATTGAATGACTCCCAGCAAAACCCAGAGCTTCCCAAGTGGTATCCAAATAACAGCCAGAGGGGATGTTCTACCTCCTGCCAGGACCTAAAAATCAGTCAGAAAACCTGCCTACCTCCTGTCAGGACCTGAAAAATCTGCCAGAAAATCTGTGGTGGTGAAGACATCAGTAAGAAAAAAACAGATTAAAAAAAGAGCCCTAAAGCAGGGTTTAAGCCAGGCTTTAACGGAGTTCCCACTGTGTTTCCAGAGGGAAGGGACAAAGGATCTGGGTGATGACACCGGATGGTGGCTGAGCCACCACCCTCAGGTCAGGGCAATCCTTGAGTTGGTCATCAGGAAACGTGACTGAGTGTGGCTGTCACCCAGCAGAGCCTTCTGTGGGACAAGGGGAAAAGCTTGGAAATCTCAGGGAAACGGGAAAATCCGGTGTCCAATTCTGGGCCCCTCATGGAAAGGAGGACATGGAGGGGCTGGAGAATGCCCAGGGAAGGGAATGGAGCTGGAGCAGCAGAGGAAGGATCTGGAGAATCCTGAGGGAGCAGGGGGAGGCTCAGCCTGGAGAAAAGAAGGATCCAGGGGGAATTTTGGGCTCTTCCTATGGGTAGCCAGGGGGAATTTGGGATCTGATCCCAAAGAACAGGGACAGCACAAGAGGGAACGGCCTCAAGCTGTGCCAGGGGAGGCTCAGGTTGGATATTTGGTAAAGCTCCTCCTAGAAATGGTGGTCAGACCTTGGAGGAAGCTGCCCATGGAGGTTTGGAGTGGCCATTCCTGGAGGTGTCCAAGGAATTCCTGGACATCGGGCTGGGTGTCCAGGTGGGGATCGGGCTCCGCTTGGAGTTGATGACCTTAGAGCTCTTTTCCAACTTAAATAATTCTGGGATTCTGTGAAACTCCAGGCAGTTTCGAGGAGGGGCTTTTGATACATCCTTTAAGCTTCCTGAAGAACCCGAGGCTCCCATTAACGCGTTTATCACACCTGGGTCACCTCATGGTGACGAAAGAGTTTTGCTCAATATTTCTGTTTATGAGTTGATTCAAATTCTGACGCTGCTCGAAACGCAAATTACAACCCAAAGATTTCTTTCATCTCAGCACTTAATTGGCCAAGATTCACGCCTGGTAACGTTCCATGAAATACATTTGGAATGACAGCACGGATTCTGCTGCTTCATTTATTCACCTCTCATTAGTTGACATAATGATGCTGGCTCAGGTGTTAATCATCATTTTCATCTGCTTGAAGGTGCAAGATTTT
This sequence comes from Monarcha castaneiventris obscurior, assembly GCA_026261815.1. Classification (NCBI taxonomy): domain Eukaryota; kingdom Metazoa; phylum Chordata; class Aves; order Passeriformes; family Monarchidae; genus Monarcha; species Monarcha castaneiventris. Next base: position 21,514 of record JAMPIT010000239.1, read on the forward strand.
TTCCTTTCTTCTTCACCCGTGGCAGATAAAAAAAATTGATAAAAACCTCAGTGTCCTCCATGTTAAATCAGCAACTTTTACATGAAGTTGGAATTCAAATTTGGACAAAACCGTCCTGCACTTTTCAAAGGAAATATCAATAATTTTTTAAACCTTTCAGATCCATATTTTCTCTCCCAGATGTTCAGGCTACAAAGAGACAAAATGTGAATTAAAACATCAGCACTGAAGGAGAAACTTTAATAAATGCAAACTTAAATTATATGAGAAGATACACGGAAATTCTGAGGTGAGAAATCATGAGCTGGTGAAGGGAACAGGAAGAGTTCATTAAGACAATTTTTTTTTAAATTTTTTTTAATATTAATTTTAAAACTAGTTCTGATTACATTTCAACATGCTGGGCTGTTAGAACACAACCACATATTTATATTGCAATAATCACACCCCTTTCATGCATAAACCATTAAGGAGGGTTTGAGAAGTGCTTAAAAACACACCCAAAAAATACTCGGACACCTTTTGGGGGGAATTATTCCTGTAATCCCCTGGGGATATCTCGAAGTTTGGGGGAAAGAACCTCCCAATTTCAGTGTAACTTTGGTAGAAATGCGTTTATTTAACAACCTATCCACAGCAAATGAGGGGTTTTGAGGTGGGACCTGGCGCTGTTCACCACCCAGAATTTGGGAATATGGAAATAAGGGTGGGACACCTCATCAAACATTCGCTGTTTACGAGCTGGGGCTTTCTGCTGAGCTGGTTCTGAGTCTCTGCAGCCAATGAAAGCAAAATTGGGGTGTTTTGGGTGTGATACCAACTTGGGCCGGGTAAACACCGGAGACAGGGTGAAGTGTCCTGCAGAAATTCCTGTCCCTCCCCACTGAGGATTGGGGAAGGCTGAGTAATTCCAGGCGGTGAAGGGAAATGTTTGATCTCCCAAAAGAACTGAGGAATTTGCCCGGATCCACCTTTTTTCTTGTGTTTTGTGGAGAAGGTTGTTTGGAGACCCCCCAGCACCTTCCAGGATCTGCAGGGGCTCCAGGGAAGCTGGAGAGGGAATTTTCCTCAGGAACCACAGGGACAGGACACAGGGAATGGGGTCAGGGTGACAGAGTGGGAATTGAGGTTGGATATTGGGAAGGAATTGTTCCCTTTGAGGGTGGGGAGGTTTCCAACTCTTTTCCAACCTTTTTCCTCTTTTCCAACCTCATAGATTCTGGAATTCCGTGAAAAACACACTGATATCCCTCCAGAAAAAAACCCTTTGATTTAAGCCCTGTTTTAGGAACTGAAATACTGTGTTTTCTGCATCGAGGAAAATTGGGAATTTCCCAATCCTGGTGGGCAAATCCACGATGCCCACAATGACCTGACGTTTGTGGCTGCGGGTGCGAAAAGAATCAGGAGCATTCCTTCCACCTCTCCAAGCATTCCATTGCAAAATGCGGGAGCAGAAGTGACAGGAGTCGAGACCTGGAGCCCTTAAACCCAAACCTGTCCATGGCAGCAGGTTCTGAGTCCGATTAAAATCATTAGGGGAAGGTAATGAAGGAAGTGCCCCATAAATGGGAGTTTAATTCCCGCTGGGTGGGATGATCCTGGCGGGAAGCTGCTCCATCAGGCTCCGAGATGAAAGGGAGCCGGGAGCTGGAATGTGCCGATTGTGCTGGGCAGAGATTTAGGGTGGTTTTGCAAACTGCAAGCGAGAAGAGTTTCGTCACTTTGGGGAGTGATTTGGGCTCGTGTGAGGTGGCGGCTCCGGAGCTCGGTGTGGTTCAGCCCCAGGGCATCCCAGGATTTGTATAAAAGCAGCAGCTCCACGGAGCTTTTCCATCATTCTCCTGCTTTCCTCTTCTCCATCAGGTAAGTCTGATGCCTTTTTGTTCTTTTCCCAGCTCCAGAATGCCTTTGCTTTTTGGAATTTTTTTTTATTCCAGTTCACAACTGCTACATTAATTTTCAGGACTTTATTTTACCTTTCTTCTTCTTTTTATTCTTTAGATTTTCATTATTGTAGTATCCTGGCAAGAATTTTAATGCAAGGCTTTAGAGCTCAAACCCAGGGTTTGAGACATTTTTTATTTAGGAAGGATTTATTTCCCTGTAATTCATATTTGGCCATTCTTGGATCGACAGCAGAGTGAAAATGTAGGAAGGTACAAGCTGAATTTTCCTGCTTTTCATTTCATGACTGAATTAGGGAAATTTGGCCATCCCACCTCTCCCAACACCAAAAGTGCTTCTGTCCCATCCCAATTTTTCACCTGGGGACGTTTTCCCCAACTCCCCCAAAACTCCACCTGCCCTTTCCCTGTTTTCAACAGCTCTTTCTCTGTATTCCAGGACCGCCTCCACCCCTGCCAGGAAATGTCCTGCTACGACCTCTGCCCCACCACCGGCGGCATCGCCTGCCCCCAGCCCGTGGCCAACAGCTGCAACGAGCCGTGTGTCCGGCAGTGTCCGGACTCCACTGCCCTCATCCAGCCGCCCCCCGTGGTGGTCACCTTCCCCGGCCCCATCCTCAGCTCCTTCCCCCAGCAAGCCGTGGTGGGATCTGCTGGAGCACCGGCCTTTGGTGGCTCCCTGGGCTATGGGGGTCTCTACGGCGCTGGGAATTTCTTGGGATACGGCGCTCGCTCTGGATACGGAATCTCGGCGCTGGGCAGCGGCGCCTGCGGCCCCTGCGGTCCCTCCTCATCCCGCCGCTTCAGCCGCCTCTTCCGCGGCTCCTGCGGGCCCTGCTGAGAGCACGAGAGCCTCCAGGGAATCCCAGGAATGCCCAAATCCATGGCCATGAGGATGAGTGGTCGGAGTTCCCACGGCCCCTTCGCATTCCCGATCTTTCTCCTACTTCTTGTTCGGCATCTCCTGATTGTTTGCTCTCACTGCCTGTTCCGGCATTCCCGATTTATTGAACCAACGTGGGACATCCCATTCTCTATAGATATCACCCGCAATGATCAATATCCTGAGCACCAGCTGCACAACAGCCGGGAGAAGTCGGCTGAGGACATCTCAGAGCAGGACTTTGGTTGGACTTTTCCCCGAAATTGTCCGGGAATGGATTTTCCGCATTCTGTGGTCTCTGGCTTTGCATTTCTCGCTCATTAAAACTTCGTTGCATCACACAGCAGCCTCCTGGTTTCCCTTTTTCCCTCCTTTTTCCCTTCACCCACAGCCTGGCCTGGGTGATCTCCCCACAGGCAGGTCCGAGCTGGTCCCTGAGGAGGATCACAGCCTGATTTTCCAAGGTGTCCCAAATGTTTCCATAATGAAACCCTTCAGCAGCAGTTTTCCATTCTTTGAAGGTAAAAAAAAAAAAAAAGAAATTAAAATAACAGAATTCCATGGTCGTTAGGGTTGGAAAAGGCCATTGAGTCCAACCTTTGACCTGCATGGGTGGAACTGACAGGACATAGGGAATTTAACAGGTAGAATTATTCTTTTATTTAACAAGGAATTATGGAACCAAGGAATGGGTTGGATTGGGAAGGACCTCCAAAGGTCATCCAGCCCAACCCTTCTGCCACGGGCTGTCCTCTCACTAGATATGGTTGCTCAAAGCCCCTTGAACACTGCAAAAATTAAAGATTCCAGACATTCCTATTAAATTATTTGGACTTGAAGTAAAAAAAGAGGGAATGAGATAAAAAAGAAACTTTTCTTTGGTGTGCCTGATGGAGAATTTCATTTAAAACACCTGAAAAATTGAAATGCAGCTTCTCCAACCGCAAAACCAATAAAAAGCAAATCCTCCCTTTGCCAATCCCACCAGAATCTGGCCCCGGAAGAAAGGTGAAATCCAGCAGGGCACATCCCTGGGCCTTTGTTCCTGCAGGGAATTTGCCAGCCTAGAGCACCTCAAACCCATTAAATAAAGATTTTACCCATTAAATAAAGCATTGAAATCAAACACGAGAGGATTAATTGGCATCGGGATCTGCCCCGAGCTGGGGTTCGGCTCGGGCTGTGTTTGCTACACCTTTAATGAGTCAGCTGCTGATTGCATCTCAATTAACAGCACTTCCCTTGTGCTGGGACGTGAACACGGGGTAAGACAAGAGTGCAGTGACCTCTGGGGTTCAGGAGGAGAGTTTTTCTCCTCCTGAGAGTTTTCTTCCCGCTCCTGGGAATTCCGTGTTTGGCTGGCACATGGATCAGGAGTCTCAGCTGATGGTGCAAACTCCCAATAGAATTTTTTCTGTCCTGTTCTTCAAATTCTGCCCAAGAACTGCCAGAAATGTCCCAGTCAGACATCCCCCTGTTGAAGAGGCCAGAAAATGATGGGTTTTGTATCAAATTCACTCCATAATTAGGAGTCAAAGGAACAGAGGCTGCTCTAGAGAAGAGAAGGGCAGGAGAAGATGGAAAACGGGAGGAGAAAAACTCCCAAATTTTGAGCCACTTCCTGATCTTTTTCCTGTCTTTCTTTCTTTTTCTTCCGAGCCCAGGGAGAATTAAGGAATTAAAGGTTAAAGAATTTGGGGTTCCATAGAATCAGAAAATGGTTTGGGTTGGAAGAGACCTTAAAGATCTTTCATTTATGAGCAGAGACTCCTTCCGCTGTCCCAGGTGGCTCCAACCTGGCCTTGGACACTTCCAGGGATGGGGCAGCCAGAAATTTCCTGGAAAAGCAGTGCCAGGGCCTCCCCACCCTCCCAGGGAAGAGTGGGTTGCTCTGCAGGGAACACTTTACAACTCTTCTTTAATTTAATTTCGTTTAATTCAGGCAGATTAACGGGAAAGTTCAAGGAACTCGCAGAATTCCAGGAAAAGTTTTGAGGTTAAAGGTTAAAAATTCCTGTGGGAAGTTTTCCAAGGAAAGTTTTCCCCACGGATCATTCCAGGCTATTTTTAAACAATGAAACAAAACCATGAAATCTCATTGTGGGGATGGAATTAAATTGCAGCCTGGGGCAGGCATTGAGACACAAATAATCCGAGTCACCCATGTTTAACTTTCTTTAGGAACAGGGAACAGCCACGCCTGTCCCGAGGGAAGATCCAAACGGAATTGGAAGGATTACAAAACGTCTTTATCCCTCATGGAATGACTTTGTGTCACCGCCACTTCCTTCTGCCGAAGGGACCTGGGCACCTTCCAGGCGTGGAAAGGCACCAAACACTGCCATGCTCATCCAGAACGGGGGAAAATCCCAAAAATTATGGATAAAAACCACAGGGAAACTCAGGATTTTGATGCACAATGGTTTAATGAGAAAGGAGGAAGCAAAATATCACAGTGGGGCTGGAAAACACACGGGGAAATATTGCTGGAGCAAGGAAAGAATTGCTCCAGGGCCAGGCATTCCACAGGGGTGACTCCTGGATTTTCACAGCGTGGGAAGGTGACACAGCCTCATCCCACTTTCAGCCAGCCAGGGATCATGGATAGGATGAGTCTGACGTCGTCATTAGCAGGAGCCACTGGAAAAAAGAGTCAGAAAAATAAAGGGAATTTACATAAAAGTGTGGGACTGAGGATGCTCCAGGAAATCGCCGGGATTTGTGGAGGCTCCTCTTCCTCCGTGGTGGCTGTTTGCTCCTTCCTCCTCATTCCTCGGGTATTTAACAGGGTCTGCAGCTCCCAAACCCATATCCAGAGGATCCGTAGGAAGAGTAGGACCTCCCATAGTTGTAGGAGCCGTAGGAGCCCCTGGATCCCAGGAAGCCCCCGGAGCCGGACGGTGCCGAGGATCCCACGATGCTCTCCTGGGGGCAGGAGCTGAGGATGGGGCCTGGGAAGGTCATGACCACGGGTGGGGGGTAGATGACAGCCCTGGAGTCCCCACAGGAGGTGACACAGGGCTGGTTCCAGGCGCTGGCCACGGGCTGGGGGCAGGAGATGCTGCAGGGAGCCAGGCAGCGGGAGCTGGAGCTCTGTCTGTAGGAAAACATCTTCGGGAACGGGGATAGGTCTGGAATATTCAAGCCCTGGGGGCAACAGGAAGGTCAGAGGACCAACTGGATGGAGATCGGGCTGGGAGGAGAAAGAATGGACAGCAAAAAGATCACAAAGAGGCTCAAAATTTGGGTTTTCCCATCTTCTCATGTCCTTGTCTCCCATTTCTCCTGACTCCTAGTCATGGAGTCAATTTGACACAAAAAAATCCCCATAATTAAAATTAAAATAATTCTGTATTTGGCCTCACATTGTCCCTGTTGTTCCTGTTTCTCCTTCCCCCCGTTCCTTTTGGAATCTGACTTAACAGAACTCTGGGTTTATTTTATAAATGACTGCAGGGAAGAACAGAAATCCCTGTTTTATTTAATGACACCCGGTGCTGGTTCTGCACCTGCTGGAATCAGGACAGCTCCAAGAGGGAAGTCAGGAAGAGCCAGAAATTCCCCCTGGATCCCCCTTTTCTCCAGGCTGAGCCCCCCCAGCTTCTTCAGGATTCTCCAGACTCTTCTCCTGCTGGTCCAGCCCTGCTCCCTTCTCTGGACACACTCCAGCTCCTCCATGTCCCTCTTTCCATGATTGTCCAGCACTGGACTCAGCCCTGGACATTCCCCTCCCCATTCCCAGCACAATCCCTGCCCTGGCCCTGCTGGCCCCACAATTCTGGATCTGAACAAAGCTCAGTTTGGATGCTGACAGTTCCAGAAACAATTCCAGGCTCGGACTTACCCCTGTGGAGCACGGAGCGAGTCGGGAGGATCAGTTGGGGCAGCCCAGAGTTGAGAGGGTTTTTATACCTTTTCTTGGGCAATCAGCCGGAGCTGAAACATGCACGGCTGATGAATGATCCAACAAAAATTCCCTCCACCTGTCACTGCCCCAGATAAAGTCATTATTTTGCTCAGCAATTATTTTTGTTGTTATTACATCCACGGCATTACTCAGGCAGAGTAACGATTTTTTTTTTTAAAGTTTTTATTATTGCTTTTCCCTACTTCTGGGATTGCCTCACGGAGCAGGGATTGCTCAGAGCTTGATCCATAAACACGAGGTGCTGACATAGCTTGGATCCCACCCCACTTTTCCCAAGGAAAGGGGGAATTGTGCAATTTCCCCCATTATTGACCCACAGTAACTCCCGTGACTCTGATACGAGGCACGTTCATCCATAGGCACCTTCCTGCTAAATTTGGGAATGGGAAGAGCTCATTCCCATCCTCCTGGCCAAGGAACACACCTAATTCATGCTTGAAATGTCCAGATGGAGTAACCTGGGAGCCGGGGAGTTTTGCAGGAGAAATCCACTTTTTAGGGAATCAATCCATGGGATCAGTGCTGAGCTCAGGGCTGCTGAGTGAGGAGGATTCATGGATTGGGGTCAGCCAGGTCAGGGAGGGGATCCATGCATCACCCCTGGAAAACCTTGGAATGTTCAGCTGCAGCTCCAGCTGATGCAAAGGTTTGGCTGCAACTTCAGCTGATTTATTCCTCAGATTCCTCCCACTCCAGTCATTCACTGGGTAAATTTCCTGTTGTGTCTCAATATTTTCCATACCCAGCATCATTCTCAAATCCTTTTTTAGCCTCGAGAAATGAGCTTTCCCCCTCCAAAATCCCTCCTCTTTGTGGAATTACAATTTGAACAACTGGTTTTGAGTACACCTGGGATTTCTGTCCTGAAATGCCCATTTTATTCCACTTTTCCCACTGGTAACTATTAGGGTTCGAAGCCTGAGGAAGCATTTCCTGGGGTTTCTCTGAGTGTTGTTTCCCAGCCCTTGGAATTTACAGTTAAGAGGATTCACCCAAACCGAAAACAGGATTAGAAAAGACAGGGAAGGGAGAATTTGTGCAGCCACAACCCCCAGGAGCCGCTCCTGCCCCGACCACACCTGGTTTCACATTGCCTGGCACCAAATGGTGACAGAGGTGCCACATCCCAACAGGTGAATCACAGAATCCTTGGAAATCATCCCTGTCCCAACCTCCCCATCCTCCTAAAGGGGCAAAAGGAGAAGCCCAATGGGATCAATCCAAATAAACCCCAAAATTCTTTGTTTCGGCTCGTGGTGTTTGATTCTCCCCCTCTGCTCTGCTCTGGTGAGATCCCACTGGGAATTCTGTGCCCGGTTCAGGTGTCCCCAAGCCATGAATTTGCTCAGGGAACTGGAACCCCTTCCCGATGGATCCAGGCTGGGAATGTTGGGAATGTTCAGCCTGTGGAGACCTCAGAGCCCCCTCCCAGGATCTGCAGGGGCTCCAGGGGAGCTGGAGAGGGACTTTTCCTCAGGAACTGCACAGGACATAGGGAATGGGTGACAGAGGAAGAATTTCAGTTGGATATTGGGAAGGAATTGTTCCCTGTGAGGCATTGGCCCAGGATATTCCATGGATTCCCCATCCCTGGAAATGTCCAAGGCCGTGTTAGTCCCTGCCTGTGGAGCAATTCCACAAATAAATTCATTCCCCAGCATTTTTACCATTTTAGCAAAATCAGCAAAACGCTGCAGGAAGTGAAACTGCTTCCAAAAAATTCAAGGAAGAAACCGGAGGGTGTTGGGAGAAACTGACAATTGTCCCGAGGCGGATAAAACAATCGGAGCCCCGGGAGGGTTGGGAAACACCAGGGATGTCTCAATCCCCTCGGGCAGTCCCGGGATGGGATAAAAGGCTCCTGGCTCCCAATTCCTCACATCCCAGCTCCGAATTCCTCAGATCACAGCTCCTCTGGCTTCTCCTCTTCGGGATCTGAGTGAGTCGGGGGGACGGGACGCTTTGGGGGTGGCTGGGGTGGGAATTACTGCGTGGGGGAGATTGGGGAGGGAAAGGGAGAGGGGGAAGGGAAAGAGAGAGAAAAATCTGAGTTTTTGTAGAGGGAGCTATTTAGGAAGGAGGGAGGGAGAGAGGGACAGAGAGAGGGACTGGGAGAAGGTAAAAAGAAAAATCAGAGTTTTTGGAGAGCAGCTGTGTGGGAGGGAGGGATGGAGGGAAAAGGAGAGAGACACTAGGAGAAAGAGAAAAATCTTCTGAGTTTTGGAAGAGTTTTTGGAAGGAGGGAGGGATTGAAGGAAGGAGGGGAGGAGGGAGAAGGAGGAGGAAGAGAGGGACAGGGAGAAAGGAAAGAAAAAGTCTGAGCTTTGCCGCCCAGCCCCTCCCGGCACATCCCGCCCAGTTTTCCAACCCTCTCTCCTTCCTTCCCTCCTTTTTCCGCTGCAGTTCCACCCTCTCCTCCCAGGATGTCCTTCTCCAGCCAGCTCAGCTCCCGCTGCTCCGCACCCTGTGAGGTGTCCTGTGCCCAACCCTGCGCGGACGCCTGGAACCAGCCCTGCGTCACCTCCTGCGGGGACTCGCGGGCCGTGGTCTACCCTCCTCCCGTGGTCATCACCTTCCCGGGGCCCATCCTCAGCTCCTGTCCCCAGGAGAGCGTCGTGGGATCCTCATTCCCATCGGGAATAGAGCGTCCCATGGGCCTGCAGGGCTCTCTGGTCTATGGGGGCTTCTTCTCCTCCTCTTCCTCCAGGAATGTCTGGAGCCAGCGCTCCGGGGGCTGCGGTCCCTGCTAGATCGGGAAGAAGGGATGGAGAAACCGGGGGGGAACGGCAACAGGAGCTGCAGCAGCACCTGAGCAGGGGGAGGCGGCTCCCTGGGGCCAGGGGGAGGCCTGGGAGCTGCTCAGAATCCATGGGAAATGCTCAGAATCCCTGGGAGCTGCTCAGAATCCATGGGAAATGCTCAGAATCCCTGGGAGCTGCTCAGAAACCCTGGAAACTCCTCAGCATCCCTGGAAGATCCTCAGCACCCCCAGGAGCTGCCCTTCCTCTCACCCTTCTTGTTTTCAATGTCAGTTTTCTCCAAATTTGCCTTTTCCCTCCTCAAACCCCGAATTATTTGGTCACAATCCACCCGTTCCTCATTGTCCAAGCACAGAATTCCTGGGAATTTGTCCACGGATGAGTTTAATTGTTTGGGATTGTGTATTTTGTCCCTCTGTGGGTTTTTCCTTGGATACCTCCATGTCTGACGGGAGGAGCTGTGCCGTCCCCCTGGGATTTGTCCAGGCCCTTTGAAACGTGACCCAAGACAGAAGAATGTGATGAAAATGAATTGGTTTAATTAATTAAATATTCAGATTATTAATTTGGATCAAGTGCACCTTGTGTTTTTCCACTTCCATCCCAATAAACTCCAGTGTTTGCATCCATATCTCTTGGTTTTCTTCTCTTTTTTTTTTGGGATAACGAAACCTCTGCTAACCCGTGGAACCAAACCCTCCCCTTACCCTGGAGATCTGGGGGTGAGGGTTTGGGTCTTCCAGGGAACGTTTTTATGGATTCATCCATCAGAGAATTCCCTGCATGCCCCATTTCACCTTCCCAGGGAATTGCCCAATCCTTGGAGAAAAAAGGAGTGGTTTCAAACAGGGACTCACGGCACCTCAGCCCCGTCTGCCGTTCTTGGGCGATTCCCAGATTTCCGTTATCCCTGGAAACTTTGGGATGGAGTTCAGATCCACCACATTCCAGCCTCTCTGAGCCAATCCCAGGATTTATCCCCAGTGGGAATGAGAGGCACTCCAGGAAAGCTGGAACCGTTCCAGTTCCTATATTTTATACTTTAGAATTTGCCCAGAGATGGGGACAAAACCAAGAAATGCTTCAGCCCTCGAATTTCCCTGGAATCCACAAAATACAGGAGATACAGAGAGAGGAAAAATTACTTTTTTTTTCCTATTTTCTTTTTTTTTTTTTTTTTCTTTTTCTTTTTTTTTCATTATTATCACCCTCCAATACGATTCTCCAGGGCAAGATTTTGAGTGTTGGCATCAGAGCCTTGGACACTTCCAGGCATGGGGCAGCCTCAAATTCCCTGGAAAAGCTGTGCCAGGGCTGCCCCAAACTCCGAATTTCTTCCCTGATGTATAAAGTTTGTGCTGTGAAAGTATCACGCGTGTCAAAATTAAAATGTATAAAAGGTAAATATATGTATATATAAAGTGCGGAAAACTGAAGCCTAAAGTGTATAAAGTTTTATTGTGTAAATGTTTGCATAAATTCCTGGGCTGTGGAATATTTAGGATTTATATCAAGGCCTGGGAATTCCTTTTAACACCTGAATTAGTGGAAGAGACAATTCCTGGAAGAATTGGGTTAAACATTTAGGAAACCACCCAAATAAAAGAGGAAAACTCCAGATTGTGATGCAGAAAGGATTTTATTGGGGCCGACAAATGGGATTTATCCCACTACAGCAGCACCAATGGGAATTACAAAGGAATTCAGGTAAATTTACACCGAGGCAGAGTGAATCGATGGGAATTGTGAGTGGGGATCCAATCCAGAGGGAATTGCAGGACTGGGATTGTTCCTTGGGATGAAGGAGCAGCCCCGGCCCCTCTTGGAGCGCTCCCCACTCACAATTTGCGAATTTGCTCCTTTTTCTGCTGGATTTGCTCATCCAGGGAATCTTTGCCGGGCTTGGCAGGGTGGGAATAGCTGGGGTAGGAGTTTCTGGAGTAGCAAGGGTAGGATTTTCGGGAATAGGAGGAGGAATTGCGGGAATAGCAGGAGGAGGAGGAGGAATTCTGGCTACCAAAAGAGACAGCGGGCTCGCAGGAGCTCTGGACAGCCCCACAGCCAACAGAACTTCCCATTCCCGGTGGGAATGAGGATCCCACGAGGCTCTCCTGGGGGCAGGAGCTGAGGATGGGCCCCGGGAAGGTGATGACCACGGGAGGAGGGTAGACCACGGCCCGCGAGTCCCCGCAGGAGGTGACGCAGGGCTGGCTCCAGGCGTCCGCGCAGGGTTGGGCACAGGACACCTCACAGAGCTGCTGGAAGGACATCGTGGGGCTGGAGGTGACCCTGGGACACAGAGAGGGGAAAAAGTGGGGGACAGAGCAGGAGACCCAGCCTTGGACACTTCCAGGCATGGGGCAGCCCCAAATTCCCTGGAAAAGCTGCACCCAAACTCCGAATTTCTCCCAAAATTTGCAAAAAGTTCATCCCGGGAAAAGGGCACAGGGGAGCCCTCATCAATCCCAATTATCTAAAGCTGAAGTGCCCCAGGTAAAGCTGTTTTAAATTAAATTAATGTTAGAATTATTGTGTTTTACCCTTTTTATTTCCTACAGTTCTGTTTCCAAAACCTGAAACGCCTCCCACCACTCCTTATGAATTTTTCTGAGGTAAATTGAACAATATTCAAGCTCCCCCAAAACCCGACTTACTTACGTGGTCGCACAGCAGGAGATGAGATAAGAACGGCAGATAAATGATTTAAAGTCTCCCTGCAGGAGCTTTTATACAACTCCTCACTTTGCCCCAAGGGGAGGGAACAATTCCTGTCCTCCTTTGTCCCCATTGTCCCTCAAATACCATTTTTTTTTTGTTGTTGTTACTTCTGTCACTCAATCAAGGTAATTGTGGCCATTGTTTCTCTGAAAACTCCACCTTGAGTGGTTTTAAACCCCGGAGATTTTGGGATGTCAAACAGGGAGGGTGATTCCCACCTTTGACACCTTCCCTGGAACCTGAAGATTTATTTTGCTATGAGTTTTCATATGGATTTTTCCAAATTTTGTTAAAACCCTGTGATTTAACATCTCCCCCTGGATTGGCCTCCCCATCTCCTGTTTTTGTTTCTCACAGGGCCCCAAACAAAGCTCCCTGACTCAGAGTCGGGGCAGGAGATGAAAGAGAGAGGCCTTGGTGTGCCCAGGGCTCCTCCCTGGATCTCCTTTTCCACTGAATCAACAGCCAGGGCTGGGATTTCACCTCAGACTTTTAATAATCCCCATGAAGAAACTGGCACGAAGAATTACCCAATTCCTGTGGGGTGTTGGACAAATGAGGGGTTAGGTGTAAGGCGGGGAGGGGGAAAAACAAGGGTTTGATGTTGTCTCAAGATAAGAAAACACCGAGATTGAGAAGGGAGGATTGGGGAATTAAAATTAAATCGTTTTGGCAGCAGCTGAAGCAGGTGTGATCACAAAGGAAATGCGATTTCCAGGGAAGGAGTTAAACAGAAATCCAGGGGATGATTCCCAGCATCTGAGGAGGAGGAGGAGAAGGAAGGTTTTGGGGTGAGGATGAAGGAAATAAAACAATGATTCAGGAATTTGGAGACGTTTCTGACAAAGGTCGTTGCTTCCTTTGGCTTCCCCCATCACCATCCTGACTCAGGACCCCGCGCCCGGTCCAGACTTCCCTCTGGGAGGTGCTGAGCCCGCAGAAAATCCTGCTTTATTAAGCATTAATTTGTCATAATCATGTTTTCCCAGCGGGTAAAAACTGCTCTTTCCAGGCCCTCAACTCCCACGCGAGACAGGGAATCACGGGAGGCTCCGCTGATGATTTTTTTTTCTGGCAGAGATGATTAAGAGAGGCCCAGAGGATTTACAAAACATCCCTTGGCAATCCAGGGAGCCTCTGGGAGGAGATGTCGGGCACGGCTGGGACTTGTCAGCGCGATTATTTGTAATTATAATTCCATTATCTCCTGGAAATGGGGCTGGTGCCCAGATACCGCAAAAACAGAGAGCTCAGGGAGCACGAAACGAAACCGGACGGGTTTGGGTTGGGTGAAAGGGAGGATTCTCCTCCCCAGGAGTGCCCAGGGTGGGATGGTCCTCACCCCAAGGGCAACGAGGGCATCGAAAAACCTCTCCCCAAATTCCTGGCCAAGGTCATTTCCCGGCTGGAAATTCATCCCAGCCCGCTGTGCCTCAATCTTGATCTTCCCCTGGGTCTAGACTTGATTTTATTTCTGTTTTCCATGGTGGAATCGCCCTGATAAATTCAGTGGTGAGGCCAGGGGAACGTCTGTGTTTATAATAAAGAAAATAAAGCATTCCTGTCCCACTTGGAAAACCCTCAGGAATGCAGATTCCAGCTCCTGGCGGGGCAGGGACGCGGCTCCTGCTGCAGGAGGGAATCGCCACGGGTGATCTAAATCAGATCTCCAATCACCCGCAGCTGTGGCAGCAATTATTTTGATTTTTAATTAGCTTAAAATCATCAGGTTCAGGTGCAGAAGGACCCCAGAACTGACCCCGTTCTCTGCTCCGTGTTCGTTACGCCGCGAGAGGAGCTGGATGGGATTTTCCAGCTGTAAACGGATTTAATTCAAACCCCTGTGATGTTTCAGTACAAAAGAATTGTTAAAAACGTTAAATTTTGGGGTTTTCTGCTCTGAAGCTGGAAAAAGTGGAAGAAGGAAGTGAATTCCTGGGATGAGTAAAAAGAAGCGAAGGGTGAATCCCATTTTGAGATGAAAGATTTCTGCCCTGGCGGTGATACCGTTCCAATAAATAATTGCCCAACGTGCCGGGATTCCTCCGCCCCTGGAGTGACAAATCCAGGGAAGTTTTGGGAAGGGCCGCATGCCCCAAGCGTGGCTCAGACCCCAGGGAACGGTATAAAAGTCCTTGGAAAACTGAAACCTTCACTCTGCTGCGCTTCTCCTTGGTGCTGACCTGAGTAAGTCCGGCTTAAAAGTCATTTTAATGAGATTTATAATGCTGTGGGTTGGAAGGGACCTGAAAATTTGGGTTTTATGTGATTATAGAATGGTTGTCTGATGCATTTCTTTGACCACTAAACAGATCCTTTTATTTGAAGAATATTCATTTTTAAAAAAAATCTGTAATTTCTTCCATCCTGGCAGGGTTTGGAGGGGTTGGGATTTGTCAGGGAAGCCTCAGACTTCAAGGAATCGTGGATTGGTTTGGGTTGGAAGGGACCTTAAAGCTCATCCCATTCCACTGGGCAGGGATATCCTCCCCTGTCCCAGATGGCCGAGTTTGGAATCAGTATTTAGTTGCCAGGTTAATTGCTAATTTTCACCTGTTCTTAACGAGATTTTGTTGACTTTTAAGAGTGTGATCTTCATTATTCCTTCATAGGAATTGCAAAAAACATTTTCTGTTTAGCTATAGAGGAGTAGCTTTTGGAATATGACTATTGGAAATATGAATATTGGAAATATGACTATTGGAAATAGGACTATTGGAAATATGAATGTTGAAAATATTAACAATTGAAATATTAATATTGAAAAGATTAATATTGGAAATATGAATATTGAAAAGATTAACATTTGAAATATTAATATTGAAAAGACGAATATTTGAAATACGAACATTGGAAATACGAGTATTGAAAAGACGAATATTAGAATTACGGATGTTGGAAATACAAATGTTGAAGATACGAATTTTTGAATAAATGACCCTCTCTGTGTCCCAGGGTCACCTCCAGCCCCACGATGTCCTTCCAGCAGCTCTGTGAGGTGTCCTGTGCCCAACCCTGCGTGGACGCCTGGAACCAGCCCTGCGTCACCTCCTGCGCGGACTCGCGGGCCGTGGTCTACCCTCCTCCCGTGGTCATCACCTTCCCGGGGCCCATCCTCAGCTCCTGCCCCCAGGAGAGCATCGTGGGATCCTCATTCCCATCAGGAATGGGAAGTTCCGTTGGCTACTGCGAGCCTGGAGCCTCTTTTGGTGGCCGGAATTCCTCGTCCTTCTACTCCCGCTATTCCTACCCCTGCTATTCCCGGTACTCCAGTTATTACCGTGGGAGCTGCTGAGCCCTGCGGGGATTCCCTGGGAATGCAGACCCAGGGAAATGCAGACCCAGGAAAATCCAGATCCATGAGGGATGTGGCTGTGAGAGGAGCAGGACCCCGATGAGCAGTGGCAAATCCTGGGAATGTGGATCCCGGAGCAGGCGCTGCTCCCATGAAATCCTGCTCCTGTTTCAATTAAAGCTGAGGTTGCACTGCAATGATCTCTTTTTTTTTCTGGTTTCCTTTTCTCCTGAAATTTCTGAAAATTCTGGGTCAAGGATGCTCAGAGGGGGCCCCAGGCTCGTGGGGGTGTAAAACCACAGCAAAGGAAAAGTCCTGGGGGCTGCTGGGGTGTTGTCCCTTCATCCACAGGATGGGGACGTTCCTAAAATTTTCTGGAAGGATCCCAGGTGAAAAGGGTGGGAGAATTCCAGGCTCTTCCAGGGGGAATTTCGGGCTCTTCCTGGGAGGGATTTGGGATCTGATCCCAGGGAACAGGGACAGGACAAGAGGGAACGGCCTCGAGCTGTGCCAGGGGAGGCTCCGGGTGGAGATTTGGGAAAATTCCTCCTGGAAAGGGCGGCCAGGCCTTGGAAGGGGCTGCCCAGGGAGGTTTGGAGTGGCCATTCCTGGAGGTGTCCGAGGAATTCCTGGAGGTGGCACTCAGGGCTCTGGGCTGGGTGAAACGACGTTGATCCATCAAAGTTTGGGGGTCTTTTCCATTCTAAAGGATTCTGGAATTAAATAACCTCACTAAACTATGGGATCAGGGGTTCTCTCCATCCCCTCACCATCTCAGGAGGAGAAAGGAGTTGACTTCAGTGTCTTTATGACATTTTAAAAGTGTTTTTTTCTCCCTCGAGGCTTCTGCTCATTCCAAAGGAATGGATTTCCATCCCATCCTGGAAAACTCTTGGCTCCAACCTCTGCATGGGGCAGGGTGTGTGCACACAGCACGATTTTCTCTGGATATGGAGAGAATGTTTTTGGTTTTTTTTCTCATTCTGAAGGGCCAAAATTCCCTTTTTCTGAAGTTACCCAGGACTTGTGGCTGGGAGGAAATCACCATCAGTGATTCAGGAAATTAAATGGAGTATCTGGGAGAGAAATGAGGGAGCTCAGGAGGAAGAGAGAGGTGGAATAAACCCCGGGCCAGGGTGGTGCCATAAATGGTTTTTAATGGGCACAAGGAGCAGAACCAACACTCACAACACCACAGAATTAACACAGACACCTCAGGACCTTTAATATCCCAAATTCCTACAAGAATTCCTGCTTTCCTTAGCGCCGCCCCACCATTCAAGCTCCACATCCCTGGAAACTGAATTCCCGGGAAGTTTTCACCAGGGCCCACAGCTCCCTCGGCTGCAGGAGCTGTACTGGCGGTGCAGGAAAGGACCAGAATTCCCCCTTCCCAGCGAGGAACACCCGGAATTGTAGGATCGGCTGGAATTCCAGGCACCCCCGTAGGCATTGGAGCCTCCGAAGAGGATGGAGCCCCTCAAGCCAACAGCATTCCCATAACCCCGGCATCCCAAAGAACCCCCGGAGCCAAAGGAGCGGCCGAGGGCCAAGGGGCTGCAGCTTCCCACGACGCTTTCCTGGGGACAGGAGCTCAGGACCGGCCCGGGGAAGGTCAGGACGACGGGCGGGGGGTAAATGATGGCTTTGGAGTCGTCGCAGGAGGTCACGCACAGCTCGCTGCAGGCGTTGGTCAGGGGCTGGGGACAGGAGCCCTCCCAGCCCGAGGGCAAGCACAGGTCCCCGCAGTGCGACATGGCTCTGCAAAGCCCGAGAGAGGGTTTAGGTCAGGTCCGAGCCTAAAACGCA
Organism: Monarcha castaneiventris obscurior; assembly: GCA_026261815.1. Lineage (NCBI taxonomy): Eukaryota > Metazoa > Chordata > Aves > Passeriformes > Monarchidae > Monarcha > Monarcha castaneiventris. The sequence goes on from JAMPIT010000239.1 coordinate 38,813, forward strand.
GCGGGGAAAATCAGAACATCCATCACCTTCAAACTGGGGCAAAGAGTTCCAAAATAGCCACCCCAAAATTCAAAGCGGGGCTGTTCAAGCCCAGGAGAGAGTTTAAAGCCGCCCTGTGCTCAATGCAAAGTGTTTGAAAGCCTTGGAGGGCTCTAAATCTCAGTTTATCCCCCCAAATTCACCATTTTCAAAGCCCTCGGTGGTGCGTTCGTAGCAGCAAAGAGCCCAACAGCAAAGCTTTACATTAAAATAAGAGATAAAACCAGAGTTTTACACCGAAATAAAAGATAACAGCAAAGCTTTGCACTAAAATGAAAGATCGAAGGGTTAAAAGAATGAGCCTGGACTCACCTGATTCCAGCGGAGAGGGAAAGTTGGGAGAAGCGGATAAACAGCCCTGAGCTGCGAGTGCTTTTATCCCGTTCCTGCAGCGCCCCGAGGCTCCGAGCCCGATTTGTCGCTGATTTTTATCTCATTTAGGTGCAAATCGGGGGTTGTCGGCTCGTTCCGGAGTGCTCTAATTACCCCTCTCAGGGGTGTGTGTTAATTGTGAGCCCCGCGGAGCGATATCCATCTGCCAAGGGATATGGGATTCTCCGGGATCGCTGTCGCTGGGATCAGGGAATTATTTAGGTTGGAAAACACCTGGAGATCATCGGGTCCACCCTGAGACTCACGGCCACTTGGTCGCCCAAAACAGGAGCGACACGTTCCAGAGTGGCAGATTTAGATAAGGAATTCGGGATAAATCCTTTCCTTTGGGAGGGAGGGGAGGCCCTGGCTCGGGTTATTCCATGGATTCCCCATCCCTGGAAGTGTCCAAGGCTGTGTTGGAGCCACCTGGGAGAGCGGAAAAATGTCCCTACCCAGGAACTGCATCTCCTTAAGGTCCTCCCAACCCAAACCGTTCCATAAATTCCATGAAAACCACGGAGGTCTCGGCAGAGAACTCCCATTTTCCAGACACGAATCCAGGGATGGGGCAGGAGGAAGCAGAATTTGGGCACCAAACCCATCCCTGGCCTCGGCTCCTTCCTCTTCCCGTGCTCCTTTTCCACCCCGGATTTTCTGGCAGGGATCAAATCCCTTGGGATGGTTCTGAGGAAGGCGACACTTCCCTGGGTCGTTCCCATTTCATTTATTTGTATTTTTTTTTTCCCCCATGGATTTAAGGACTTCAAAGCGCCTCGGTGCGATTAAAGTGCTCCGCTGTCATCAAATTAATTACGGGTTGCTGCACGTTCAGGATTTGATAATGAGTAATAGTTTCACTTTAAAACTTGATCTCTTTTTCTTCTGAAGGAGACCCCGCAGGGCTCTGCGGGTCAAGGTTATTTTCTTTGACATTAAAACCATTATTTTTCCTTCCATCAAAGTCTGAAATTTACAAACTTCTGGTCTTTTTAGGGTGAAAATTTGAGAGACGCATAAGGGGATTAACCCAGTTTAAAACCTGAATTTATGATGGTAAAAAAGTTTAAAATCCAGCCTGGCAGTGTGCTAAATTAATATTTTCTAATTAAAAACATAGAGCATAAATTAGATAAACCCTCCTTCTCCAGGGATAATTTTGTTATTTCCTGATGTAAAGAAATTTATGATTCACCAAAGAAATTGAGAGCCCACGGATTTATTTATCCTCAAACTGCAGGATTTGGATTCCTGCAACACCAGGGCGTTTAAGCCAAAGCTTTCCAAATCTAATGAGGAATTTTGCACAATTTTTGGGATAGAAATGCTTTTTTCCCTGGAAGTGCCCGAGGTATTTCAGGGCAAAAAGACGCTGAGGTGAAATTCCCATTATCCACTCACTCCATCCCTTGGAAATTGTCTCTTCCCTTGGTTTTTGTCGGCTCCTTCATGTCCCGGAAGCCACAATTAGGTCACCCCAAAGCTTCTCCTCCCCAGGCTGGGCAATCCCAATCTCCAACCCCAATCTCCAGCCTTTCCTTGCTCCATCCCGGTGTCCCTCTCACACCCAAACCCCTCGGAGCCTCTGTCGCTTCTGCAAACCCAGGCACCTGCGGGGATCTTATCACCTTTATCCTTATCTCCAGGGGACGCTGCCTTCAGCCAGCCCCGCAGGTAGGAGATAAGATAATGATGGAGGTGCCAGGGGTGTGCTGATATCCCAAATTCCTGGGCTCGTCCCCGATCCCTGAGGAATTCAAGGAGAAGTGACCCCACCACACCAAGATCTTTGTTCGGATTTGGGGGTGACTCAGTGACCCCAAACCCGCCCAGCTGGTTCAAAACCGCCCCCAAAAATTCGGCAGAGCAGACAGAGAATGGAAATCCCAAAATCCTCCCTTTTTTTTGGTGGATTACAGAGAGAATCCAACCGCCTGCCCCGAGTTCGGGGTCTGAGGAAAATCCCTGCTTTATTTTCTCTCATTTTGCGCTAAAAGTCTTTCCTTGAGGAGGGGAAGCTGAGTTCTGGAAGCTTGGAATGTGAGGGGAGGATAAATCAGGGAAAATATTGGGCAGGAACGAGAGAATTCCGGGCCACTCTGAGGAACCAGCAACAGATCTGGGATTGGCATTTATGGGCTCATTATCTCCTTCCTGAGCCGGTGAATCCCGGTAATTGTTGGATGCTCCCGTTCCATGGGACACCCTAAAGGAACAAATCCTGCGCAATCCCAGGAATTGCCTTCCCCGAGGGCTTTTCCTTCTCAGCACAAATCAACAGCGACAAGAGCAGGAGAGGGATTTCTGGAAGTTGTACAAACCCAGTTGTGGAGGCCCAAATGGATCAAAAAATCCCCGACTTCCCAAAAATTTAATAATTAATTTATAAATTTAATTTTATATTTATATTTTAATTTATAAATTTAATATTTATAAACTCTTCTGAAACTTTGTTACTTCTGAGGTGTCCCTCCCTCAAAATCCAAATTAATTCGCCTCCCAATGATCTCTTCTTCCTTCCTTGTCTCCTTTTTTTCGTTGCTGCCAGACCAAATTTAATTATTTGTTATTTATTTGTGTTGTTTAATCGATCTCAGGGCAGCCAAACATCAAAACCTCCCTGTGGGGTTGAGGAAATCCTATAATTTACGTCAGATACCAACAGCTGGATCCCATCCAAGCTCCTCCATGGAATCAGCACCATTCCCGGAGGGCAGCAATTATCTCCTCTCTAAAAAGGGATTTAATAACTGCACCCCTCTTTCCCTAAAATCTCAGCAGCTATGTCAAAAAAAAACCCCAAAAAAACACCGGGAAAGTGATGGGAGTGGCCTGGGGTTGTAAGCAGGGATTTAGGGACATTCCCAGCAGTGGGAAGAGGAATTCCTGACTTTTTCCAAGCATCTCTCCAGTGGTTTTGGTGGTTTATCCACAGCTGGATTATCCTTAGGTTTTCCTGTTTAACCTCTCTCCTCAAATATCCCATTTTTTTCCGTCTCTAAATGTTACATTTTTTTGAGGATGTCCACAAAAAAGTTGGAGGTTTCCTTTTCCCAAGGAATTTGGTGGGGAATTACAGGGGCACAAAATTGCTGGAAATGGAATTTTCCTAGCCTGGTAACCTGGGGCCTGGTTCTCAATAAAATGTTATTTATTTTTATTTATTTTAATTTTTTTTCAATGTTAAAAAATCCAGATTTGTTTTAAAATGTGAAGAGAGTGAACTTCTGGAATGGCAGTGCTGGGGGGTTCCAGCGGATTTTGGGAGCCCCTCTTTAAAACTTGACCATATTGGAAACATTCCCAAATATTGATTATTGGCACCATAAAATAAAAGAAGAGCAACTTTAGGGTGAAAACCACCAATTTACTTAAATATATTTTTATATATATATTTGGAGAAGATAAAAGTGTGTGAAATGATGAAATTATGAAAATTATGACCTTTTTTTTGCCCAAATAAATTATTCCAGTCTTAGGGAACATAACCCAAATAAGACCTAATTAACATTAAATTAACATTCCAGGTCCAGGCATGTTTGGGAAGCGTCCTGGCTCCCTTTGTTCTGCCTTGGGATATTTTGGGGTGCGGGTAATGTAGGCAATGACCCGGAATTCCAAAGCCACCCCAACGTGGCCATTAAGGAAGAATGAACCGAACATAATCTTTAGGATAAAAACAGCTCCTGGAATTGCCTGGAATGGGACGAGCAGGACACGCCTGACATCCCAAACCGCCTGGAGGGATCCACTGCTGGCACCGGCTCTTGGAATCTGGGGCTTTGACTGGGAGCAAGGAAGCTCCAGGTCCCTCCCTGTCACCACGGAGAGGTGGAGAAGAGTCCTTGGAAAAGTAGTTCAGGAAAGTTTGGATGCAGAAATGTGGAGAAAAGCTTGGATTTGGCTCAGTTCCCTTTGTTTAGAGGGAAGAAAATCCCCAAATGGGGCTGGTTATGAGCAGGACACTAAAAATTCCCATTTTGCTGCAATCTGAAGGGTTTATCCTGGAAATTGCAGAGCCAGGTTTTTTCAGGAATAAAACCTCTTATTCCAGAAAATGCAGAGCCAGGAATTTTTAGGAATAAAATATTTTATCCCAGAAAATGCAGAACCAGGAATTTTTAGGAATTTTGCTCACCGGTTCCTGGCTCACGTGACTGAGAGCCCATTTCAGCACAGGGACCTGCAGAGCAGAACCAAACCCCAAATTTTACCTTTCATCGAGTTTGGAAGGGTCCAGGAAGAGCCTCGAGGTCGCCTGTCCCTCTATCCAAGGCTGAGTGTCCCCAAGAGAGCCCAAGGAGCAGAGGAAAAAGGGAATTCGGAAGGCCAACGGGTTTGATGCAGAAGCATTTTAATTGGAATGCAAAGTGGAGTCGACACTGGCAGAGAGAATAATGCAGACAAAGAGGAGCCGACTCCTAGAAAAGCCCAAACCAATCACCCGCTCCAGCCTGACCCCTTCCAGCCCGACATCCCTCCCCTCACACTTGCTGAGACCTTCCAATCCCTACCATTCCCCAAATCCCTCGGTTTCGATCCACGCTCGCTGTCGAACTGGGCAGAGAAAGTCCAAAGCACAGACAGAAGATGCAAAGCCCCAAGAAGAAAGAAAAGCCTGAACTAAACTAAAGCTTTATCCTAGACTTAAACGCAGGGTCCTGGTTTCCAGCGGCGCTTCCCTCTCCGGCAGCCTTCGGATCACATTCCGTATTCCTTCGCTTCTTCCCTTGTTCCTTTCCTTGGTTCTTTCCTCAAAACCGCTCAGATCTTCTTGCAGAGGCCCCTCTGGCACGGGTGCTTCCAGCGGGTGGAGAAGGTGTAGGAGCGCTCGGGGACGCACTTGGTGGCACAGGGGGTGGCACAGGGCGGGGCGCAGGCGGGGACGCACTTGGTCACGCACTTGGTGGCACAGGGAGTGGCACAAGGGGTGGCACAGGGCGCCGGGCACGGCGCGGGGCACTTGGTGGCACAAGGGGTGGCACAGGGCGCCGGGCACGGCGCGGGGCACTTGGTGGCACAAGGGGTGGCACAGGGTGGGGCACAGGGCGGGGCACATTTGGTGGCACACGGAGCCGGGCACGGGGCAGGGCACGGAGCAGGGCACGGAGCCACACAGGGTGGGGCACACTGGGTGACACACGGGGGGTCACACTTGGCCACGAACTGCGGGACACAGCAGGACTCCAGGCACTCCAGGCCCTTCTGCCCCGTCCCGATGGGCACGCCCGCCTCCAGCGCCCCGGCCAGCTCGGCCGACTCCGTGGAGCCCACCACGGTTTCCTGCGGGTACGTGGTGAGGATGGGCCCCGGGAAGGTGACGACCACGGGGGGTGGGAAGATGATGACCCGGGAGTCGGGGCAGGCCACCACGCAGGGCTCGTTGCAGGCGGCGGCGCGCGGGTCGGGGCAGGGCAGCGAGCAGGGCTCGGCGCACACGGTTTTCTCACAGGACATCTTTGCGGCTGGGCTGGACCTGCAAAGAGGGGACAAATGTCAATCCCAAGAAGCCGGCGGGATGAGATGAACCCCTGGAAAGGCACGAGGTGGAGAATGGGTCGGTAACCACGCTGCTCTGCTTTGCTTGGCTCTTCTCGGTGACCTTCCAGAGCCCTGGGAACCAAACCACCTCTCTGGGGACACCAAAACACCTCTCTGGGGACACCAAACCACCTCTCTGGGGACACCAGAACACCTCTCTGGGGACACCAAAACACCTCTTTGGGGACACCAAAACACCTCTCTGGGGACACCAAACCACCTCTTTGGGGACACCAAAACACCTCCCTGGGGACACCAAACCACACCTTTGGGGCCACCGAATGACCCCTTTGGGGCTGCTGTTTAATTAACATCTGTTTTCTCCTGTAATTTAGGCTCCAGAGGTGGAGCTCAGGAAAATGAGGGTAATATATAAATCGTTGTAGGAATGGACAACATGAGAGGTTTTACTGGACCAAATTTGGACAAAGTCTGGGCTAAGGAGATGAAAACCCCAAGGAATATCATCCCTGTGATGGAATTGATCCATAAGGATATCAATAATTATGGATTTAGAACAGTCAGCTCCTAGCAGGTGCCTTTAACTCAGATAGTTAGCACAAAACTCACTTGGAAAATTCAATAAAAGCCTTTTGCGAGATCACGATGAAAAAGTCAAAGCACAACAAAAACTTGAGAGCAGCTCTCCCAGATTTAAATTTCAGAGGGATTAAAACCGTTCCCAAACCTGGGCTGAATTCTTCACCTTCTTTCTGGTTTTGAAAGAAATAGAAGGGTGGGGATTTGGAAAACAGCACAAAAGTCCATTTCAAGTTGTCATTTCAACCTAATCCAAATTCCACCTCAAAGCACCGGGTGAAGGAGCTGCTTAATCTGTTGTTGCAGATTAAATGGAATATCTTGGGTTCAGCCCAGGTGACTATTTGTTTTTCAGCTGCATATTGGAGAAGCCCGGGTGGGGCTGAATTTGACTCAAGCCATTTTTGTTTTCTTTCCTTGTTCTAAACACGATGCCCAAATATCCATTATTCACCCAAACTTTAAACCCTAATCCAGGTGCTCTCCTGAGCTTCCCACCCTTTAAATCTGCTACAGCTCTGAATTCCCTGTCCTTGACTTGACCCTAATCCGAGACGAAACCAGAGGAAAGGAATAATTTAAAATCAGACCTAAACACAGAGCACAAAACATCCCGAGTGGATTCAAATATTCTCGCTTTGCATAAAACCAAAGCTTTGCATAAACAGAACGAAAGCACCCAAAGCAGCTTCCCAAGTTGGCGTTTTTTTGGATTGTTCCCATATCTCCTGTGTCGGAAAACCAGGAATTCTGTAGGGCCACATCCGCAGGGATGTTGTGTCCTCAACCACAGGCGACTGCAGCTTTGCCCTTCTCAATCTTTGTAAAACCTGTGTTTAAATTTCCACACCATCTCTGCCCAAAATCAGATAAAAATCGGAAGCCACAAGGTCAAAACTGCCCCCCCAGGTGGAAGCTGCTGGCTGAGGTATTTTAAGGTTACCTAAAGGTTGTATCCATTACATTTCCATAAAGCAATGGAATTTGATGTTTTTAATATTATCTAGATTGCAAATACATTTTTAAACCTCAATCCCACAGCGCTTCTGGATGAATAATCAAAATTATTTTGATTATTCCATGAAAATAAACAGAATTGTTTTCCAGAATGGCAGAATACGAATTCAAAATTCAGCCCTGAGTTAAACGCGAACATTTTTAAAATGAGACTCTTTTTTTTATTTGATTATTGTAGGAAGAAGTTATATCAGAATCCAACTTACTCAGTTCACCGAGGAGAAGCCAACAGGACCCGCTGGAAGCTCCCTGAGTCAGGAATGGTTTTTATATCCCCGGCTGGACCACCAGGCTGATGCAAGAAAATAACGTCATATTTGGGCATTAGGCCCCATTACTCCCCAAACCAAATTTGAGGGGTAATTACAGTAATTGCTTTGCTTTGCTCACTGTTTGTGTTGATTACCCTTTTCTCACCAGCACGTGACTGCCGTTGTTTGGCCCCGGATTCTTCTCATTTCAGAATTTTGAGGCTCAAATTTACTCCCGCAGCTCTTACGGGGTGAAAACCCAGGACTGAGCTTGGCTTTGTGGGAGCTCCTGAGCTTTGCAAGGCTTGTCCTTGCAGCTCCTTAATGCCAGGATTTGTTTTCCTGGCCTCCAAGAATGCAGCAGAGCCTAACCCAGCATTAGCCGTGAGTGTTCCTGGCTGCTTCCAAGCTTGTTGGGACGTGTTTATGGGAACTGCTGGACTGGAGTGGCCGAGTCGGCTCCCAGAGCCACTCCCGGCGGAGCCCGTGGGGCTCTGGCTCCTCATTTGGTGTCCGAGTCCAGGATCCGACTCATCCCAAGTTTATGGCCATGGATGAAACCTCGAGGAGTTCCACCTCAGCGTGAGGGAGAACTTCTTTCCATGGAACTGCTGCCCAGGGAGGGCAGAATTTGGATTCTCCCTCTCTGGAGTCATCCCAAACCCACATGGATGTGTCCCTGTGTCACCTGCCCTGGGAGATCTCCACAGGTCACTTCCAAATCCAAAAATCCTGGGATTCTGGGACATAAAACACCCAAGTTGATGTGGCCTGTGGAGCCCCAGTTTAGCACAAAACTCCTCCTCTGCCTCACAATTTGTGCCCGGGAAGAAATAGGGAAGGGGGAAAGTCCCTTTTGGGAAAAGTGGGATGGTCAGAGGGATCCTGGTATGGAATAAATCACTCCATCCCCAGCTCTTTTCCTGGTGGTTTTGGTCACCAGAAAAATGTTGGAGTGTGGAGGAGTGTGGGAAACGCGGGATGAGGGAGAAGCCACCAACGAGGATCATTCCCTGTCTGACACAGGGAAAACCAGGAAAAAGATTTATTCAAGGTTGCTCAGGACAACTTTGGATTGAGAGGACAAAGAGTTACAGCCCCAACTTGTGCTGGGGTGAAGCAGAAATTCATGGCATGCTTGAAGCCTTGGAGCTCAACCCCTGAGGTGAGAGAAGCCCGATCCCATTTAAATCCCCAAATATGCCCTGATTTGGGAAGTTGAGTGTTTGGCCAAGTGGATTGAAATGGTATCATTAGGAAAACAAACACAGGGGCCGGCTTTTAATCCCAAAGAACCAGAGGGATCCAAATTCCCGAGGTGTTTCTCGCTGTCTGACTCAGGGAAATCACGTGGGTGGCCCTGACACATTTATTTGGAAGGGACGCTATGATTCAATCCTGATTTAATATCTGCAGCCTGTCATTAACTTCAGAGAGCCACGGCGCTTTGCATGGATAAAACATGAGTGGGTGTTTGCAAAACCATCCCGAAGCATTTCCTCACAACATTCCCAGTAAGTGCTTTGGCCCAGGGGAGCCTCCGGAATGGCTTCTTCCAGGAGGGAATGGAGAGCACAGAGGTCGTGACAAAAATAAGCAATAAAATAAAATAAAATCGTTGTGTGTGAGCAGAAAGGAGGGAAATGAGCCCAGGAAATGTTGGGGGATGCTCAAAAACACCTGGTTTGGGGTGGCAGCTCCCAAGATCGTGGTGCCAGCTTGATCCAGGGCTCCTCACCAGAGTTTGACACAAAGTTCGGGAGCTGGGAAGGTGGGATGGAGCCCTGAGAGAGGATTTTAAAGGAATCACAGAAATGGAATGGTTTGGGTGGGAAGGGACCTTAAAAACCACCTCATCCCACCCCCTGCCATGAGCAGGGACACCTCCCACCATCCCAGCCCTGTCCAACCTGGCCTTGGACACTTCCAGGGATGGGGAATCCATGGAATAACCCCTGCCAGGGCCTCCCCACCTTCACAGGGAATTGCTTCCCAATATTCCATCTAAATCCCCTCCCTGTCAGTTTGAACCCATTCCCCTCATCCTGTCGCTCCATCCTTTGGGAAAAGTCTCTCCCCATGTTCCTTGTAGCCCCTTCGGGTCCTGGAAGGTCAAAGCTGGGTCACCCCAAAGCTTCTCCAGGCTGAACAATCCCAGCTCTCCCAGCCTTTCCTCCCAGCAGAGCTGCTCCATCTCTCAGATCCCATTCTGGAGCCTCCTCTGGGCTCTCTCCAGCAGCTCCAGGTCCTCCCTGCACCAGGATCCAGGATCAGGATCTGTAGGACCTGTCAGGGGCTGCTTTTACTGGACCAGCCCAACCCAGCAACTTCTGGGAGCTCTGGAAAAGCGTGGAGCCACTGGAATTCCTTTCCCGCTGCTTTCAGCGGTGCCAGGAGGATTCCTCTTCCTCTCTCCTTACCAGCAGCAGCCTCCTGTAGCTTTTATCCCATTTTTGGCTGTCTCAGGGGCATTTCCAGCTCCAGATCCTCATCCCTTACGAGGTTCCAGCATCAGGAATTCCCCACAAAGCCCCTTGGCAGGAGCAGGGCACCAGGAAGAGCTGCTCTGCCTTTCCTGGCACGAATTCCCTTCCCCAGAGCAGCTCCAGAGGGAGCTTTTGGACCAGCCCAACTTTCACATGCAGAAATGAATTTATTCCCCTGCATATTTTTATTTATTTACATGGATAAAATCAGGGGTGAGGAAGTGGTTGTACGATCCCACTTGGAAAAGGGTTTCAGACTGCAAACCGGTGAAGTAAAAGAGGTGAACAGGAAATATAAATAAAAACTAATTGTTTGAGAAGTTTGGGAAGGGGAAGAGTCTGGAGAACTCCTGAGGGAGATGGGGGGACTCAGCCTGGAGAAAAGGGGGATCCAGGGGGAATTTTGGGCTCTTCCTGGGAGGGATTTGGGATGTCATCCTAGGGAACAGGGCCTAGAGCTGTGCCAGGGGAGGCTCTGGGTGGAAATTTGGGAAAATCCCTCCTGGAAAGGGCGGCCAGGCCTTGGAAGGGGCTGCCCAGGGAGGTTTGGAGTGGCCATTCCTGGAGTTGTCCGAGGAATTCCTCGACATTGGTCAGGGTGGGTGGGGATCAGGCACAGGCTGGATATGGTGACCTTGGAATTCTTTTCCACCCTTAATAAACCTGGGATCCTTCAAAAACCATCACAGAGCAATGCCACGGCCTTAAAAAACCTTGTCTGGGAATTCACCTGTATTATTTTTATCTCTCTGGTTTGTTTTTTTTTTGGTTTTTTTCTCTGATTCACATTCAGGTCTCACACAGACACATCCAGACGCAGCAGAGTCGTCCAACCAGATCCAGCAGGATGGGGCACGTTTTCCTGGGAAAGCCTCTTCCTGACAATTAAGAGGCTCAGGGAGCACTGAGCCGAGACAGAGCTGAAGAGCCTGTGGGCTCACAGTCCCAAATATTCCGTGATTCCTTAGGAAAAAACTCAAAACAGGGGCCTCCAGGTAAAAAATTCTGCTACAATTCAAATTCTGTGTTCCTGTTTCCAAGAGGAGCCTGTCTAAAGCTAGCTCCTATTTCTAGGAATGCTCTGCTAATTTATTCTTTATTTTTCTGATTCCAACAGGAAATATTGAAGGATGTGGTGGAAAATCTGCTGTCTCCCTCCTCAAACCCAGCTCTGAGTGTGATAAAGAGGCCTGGTTCTCATCCAGGAGCCTCCAATCCTCCCAAATTCCCAGATTAGGCAAAAAGATGACTTGGAAAATGAAGTTACAAGGAAAACAAAACCAACAATGGGAATTTGAATGCAACAGAACTTTAATGGCAGGAAAGTGTTTGGGGCAGAGTCACATGGAGGGAGCACAAAGGACAATTCCCAGGACTTTGGGAAGCGATGCCGATCCACAAAGGCCGGAAAAGGCGATTCCTTGGATGTCCCTGGCTTGCAGCTTCCCCAGGAGCTGAGCCCAGCCCGGGGCTGCTGCCGGAGGAGCTGGGGCCGCCTCAGAATTAAAAGAAGCCGCAGTTTCCTCCTCCAAACCTCCTGGAGCTGGAGCTGCCCCCTCCATAGGAACCCCCTCCATAGGAGCCACCCCCAAAGGAGCTGCCCCCGCCGCAGGAGCCCCCAAAGCCCCCGCCGGAGGAGCCAAAGGATCTTCTGCTCCCAAAGGATCTTCCCCCTCCATAGGAGCCTCCGGAGCCAAAGGATCTGCCCCCTCCGTAGGAGCCGCCCCCAAAGGAGCCACCCCCAAAGGAGCTGCCCCCTCCATAGGAACCCCCAATTCCCCCTATGGAGCTGCCACCTCCACCATAGGAACCCCCAATTCCCCCAAAGGAGCTGCCCCCTCCATAGGAACCCCCAGTTCCCCCTATGGAGCCGCCGCCTCCGTAGGATCCCCCAATGGCACCCCCGGATCCAGAAGATGGGAGGGTGGTGCCCACGATGCTCTCCTGGGGACAGGAGCTGAGGATGGGCCCTGGGAAGGTGATGACCACGGGAGGAGGGTAGACCACGGCCCGCGAGTCCGCGCAGGAGGTGAGGCAGAGCTGGTTCCAGGCGTCCACGTAGGGCTGGGGACAGGACACATCGCACGGGGACGAGCAGCCGCTGCTCATCATCTCTCCTGAAGACATTTTTGGGATGGACAGCAACCTGCAGCAGCACAGAAATCACAACTACAGTTCCCAAAATGCCAGAAGGAAACAAATCCCTCTCTGGAGTCTTCCATGAGCAGGAAAAGAGGGTGAAAGGAGAGTTTGGGAAGAGTCAGCTTTGTCCCTTTTCTGCATTTGTCTGCACCGAGCTCTGCTGCTTCCCAAAGGGTTTCCTGCTGCCCTGGCAGTGCCGGGAATCCTGGAGAGCAAAGCCAAACTCCAGGGGCCTTTGGAAGCAGCTCATGCCCAGCAGTTTGCAGGATCATGAGATAAAGTCGTGGTGGGAACCAACAACCTTGAATCGATCCCAGTGCCTGGGAAATTCCAGTCCCGTCATCAATCCCGTGCCTGCAAATGCAGCCATGGATGGGACTTTGGAGTTTAAAGCCTGGACAAGGCAAATGGAATTGCTGGGCACCACAGATTCTGCAGGAGAACAAGCCCTCAGTGAAAGGCTGTCCTGGAGACACCTTTTGGGATGGAGAGAAGCTTGAAGCAGGGGGATAAATCAGATCTACAATGCCCAAAATTCCAGAGGGAAAAATTCCTGCTCTGGTGCCTTCCATGAGCAGGAAAAAAGAGGGGAAAGAAGATTTTAGGAAGATTCCCGAAAACATCTTTTGGGAAGGAGAGAAAAGACAGAAAACATTTTCCCGTGTTCACGCAGAGAACAAAGAAGATCCAACTCACCGGGTCTGGAGAAATGGACACGAGGAGCAGCTGTGGATGGCACTGCAGAATTCCAAGAGCTCTTTTATACTTTTCCTGACCCCCAGTGGGATGGGACCTGTGCTTTGTGCAAGAGCTTCCCACGCCTTACCAAACTGTGTTTTGCTGCCTGGATTATTTCATTAATTGTCCTAATTGTTCTCCTAAGTGACGTGATAAATTCATTATTAATCTCAAGTCACGTTCCAAGCACTGCACCCCTTGGGTTTGATTCCATTTATTCCACATTCTGACCCCCAGAAAGTCACCTCGGAGCCGATGTTGTCCCTGGGCCTCGCTGGAATTGAAGCTGGAATGATTTTAGATCCGTTTGAGGGTTTTCTTGATTTTTAAACCAGTTTTGTACTAAATATTTCACTTTCCACTCCCAAACCTGCATTTTGGGGGGTTGATTTAGGGAGGGCACTGCCTCTTCCTAGAACTGCCGGAATGGGAGAACCAGCAGCAGGACCCAGGATTTTCCATGTAAATTGATATTTCCCAACCCAACTGGAGGAACCCAGAAAGTTTCACATTAATTGAGGAGTCAAGGAGGAATTGCTGACTGGCAGAGCTGTCAAAGCCAGGGATGTCATTGGGGCCTGACAGGGCTTGTTCACGTTCTGTTGCAAGATCTTAACCCCGATATCGGCTCCTCGTGTTCTGTTTTCCAATCGGGTCTGGAAACACCAGAAATGTGGGGATAGGAGTTCTACAAACACCCAGTATAAACTTTATCGCGATAGAAACGTGAATTATGGGATGATCACAGAATCCCAGGATCGCTGAGGTTGGAAAAGAGCTCCAAGGTCATCGAATCCAGCCTGGGATCCATCCCTACCTGGTCACCCAGACCAACGCCCAGGAGTTCTTTGGACACCTCCAGGGGTGGCAACTCCAAACCTCCCTGAGCCCTTTCCAAGGCCTTTCCAAGCCCTTTCCAGGAAAAAACAGGATGAAATTCCAACTCCAGGCTGGAGTCGCTTCCTTCCCACAGCTCCGACTGAGAATCAAAACTCAAATCCCAAATCTCTTCAGTTGACTTCGATTTAGAACCAAAACCACCCCAGTCTGGGGTTTGATGCCACCAATATTTGTGTGAGATATTTGTCTGTGACCACCATCCCAAAATATCCATCGTGTCCCAAGTTCTCCTGATGTTTCTGGTGACTGATAAAAGGAATTTTGCTTGGAGATTTCTCCTCCTATTTATGCATTTCTGCCTTCCACCAGATGAGATTTAAATACAGGAATTCCACTGAGGTTTCCCTGAAAAAATAACCCTGGCCAGTCTTAGGATGCTTTTATTTTGTTTTAGATGGAATCAGCTTCATGTACTCAAAAATATTTGGGATTTTTCTCCAGTGATGCCTCCTCTGGACCCGTGTCTCCCTGAAACATTGCAGCTGTCCCAAATGGGGATGAAAGGAAATTAGGATAATTAAGGTGACAAAAGGAGAATTACGAAAATTAAGGTGACAAAAGGAGAATTATGATAATTAAATGACTCCATGCTCTCACATGGAGCTTCCTTGGATGACAATGAACATCCAAGGAATTAAATTAAGTCCTTTTTAACCAGTTCCTTGGGTTAAACATATAAAAAATGACCCTTCCCATTCGAGGATTTATAAAGACAGAATCTGCGGTTTTCCCAACTCTGAATTTCCAGGAAATTTTTTCTGCAGAACAGAAAACACTTGCCTTGACAAAGCCAAACTGATTTTTGACCTTGCTGAGGGAATCTATGATCCTTCACCCTTTCAAGCCAATTCCCAAGTCAAACCAGGTCAGGCAATGGCAGCAGTCACAAAATCATCTAAAAATTATTTAAGGATTAAAGGAAGACAAAGGGTGTGTGCACATATTGGCTGATGAGGAGTTGATTTTCTAATCATTAGCATTTATCAAAGCAATTATTACAATTAGAGGGCGCTTATACAGCAAAAAGTGTTGCTGGTGATGTCCCAAAGTTGTGTTGCACGTCCTGGGAGCCATCGCGAGGGGTATAAAAACCAGGATTTTCCTCCAGCTTCTCCAGCATCTTCTCCTCAGTCCTGTTTTCCCTGCGAGCCCGGTGAGTTCTCTGCCTTTAATTCCGTTTTTATTGACTGGGATGAGGCTGTCAGTGCGGAATTGGGAAAGAATTCCGTGTCAGGGCTCTGAAATGATCAGGAATATGGACTTGGGGCTCTTTTCCAAGCCAAACTATTCCATAATATCAGCTCTGTCTCTTGGGCAGGGAAGTTTTTTGTGGCTGGAACTGTTGGGAGATGCAGATCTCAAAACGTGAGGTTGTGCAGTTCCAAACCACAAAGGGAAAGTGTCAATTAAACCTTGATTATTTGACGGGGAGGTTACAACTTAACTACTCCGAGCTTGGCTTTTATTCAGGATGCAGGGAAATTAGAGGAGATCTTGTATTTACAGGACAATAATTCCTACAATCATGAAATCATTGATTTTATCACCCTGGTGATTGCGTAAATGGCCCGGATCTCTCTGAACATTTTAATTTTACTCCTTTGCTGTGCTGCAGGCTTCCTTCTATCACAAAAGATGCTTTCGGGAACCTTTCTAAACTCTTCTTTCCCCTCTTTTTTCCTGCTCATGGAAGGGATCAGAGCAGGAATTTTTCCCTCTGGAATTTTGGGCATTGTAGATCTGATTTATCCCCCTGCTTCAAGCTTCTCTCCATCCCAAAAGGTGTCTCCAGGACAGCCTTTCACTGAGGGCTTGTTCTCCTGCAGAATCTGTGGCACCCAGCAATTCCATTTGCCTTGTCCAGGCTTTAAACTCCAAAGTCCCATCCATGGCTGCATTTGCAGGCACGGGATTGATGACGGGACTGGAATTTCCCAGGCACTGGGATCCATTCAAGGTCGTTGGTTCCCACCACGACTTTATCTCATGATCCTGCAAACTGCTGGGCATGAGCTGCCCAAAGGCCCCTGGAGTCTGGCTTTGCTCTCCAGGATTCCCGGCACTGCCAGGGCAGCAGGAAACCCTTTGGGAAGCAGCAGAGCTCGGTGCAGACAAATGCAGAAAAGGGACAAAGCTGACTCTTCCCAAACTCTCCTTTCACCCTCTTTTCCTGCTCATGGAAGACTCCAGAGAGGGATTTGTTTCCTTCTGGCATTTTGGGAACTGAGGTTCTGATTTCTGTGCTGCTGCAGGTTGCTGTCCATCCCAAAAATGTCTTCAGGAGAGATGATGAGCAGCGGCTGCTCGTCCCCGTGCGATGTGTCCTGTCCCCAGCCCTACGTGGACGCCTGGAACCAGCTCTGCCTCACCTCCTGCGCGGACTCGCGGGCCGTGGTCTACCCTCCTCCCGTGGTCATCACCTTCCCGGGGCCCATCCTCAGCTCCTGCCCCCAGGAGAGCTTCGTGGGCACCACCCTCCCATCTTCTGGATCCGGGGGTGCCATTGGGGGATCCTACGGAGGCGGCGGCTCCATGGGGGGATCGGGGGGTTCCTATGGAGGGGGCAGCTCCTTTGGGGGAACTGGGGGTTCCTATGGAGGCGGCAGCTCTATAGGGGGAATTGGGGGTTCCTATGGAGGGGGCAGCTCCATAGGGGGAATTGGGGGTTCCTATGGTGGAGGTGGCAGCTCTATAGGGGGAATTGGGGGTTCCTATGGAGGGGGCAGCTCCTTTGGGGGTGGCTCCTATGGAGGGGGCAGCTCCTTTGGGGGTGGCTCCTACGGAGGGGGCAGATCCTTTGGCTCTGGGGGCTCCTATGGAGGGGGCAGATCCTTTGGGAGCAGAAGATCCTTCGGCTCCTCCGGCGGGGGCTTTGGGGGCTCCTGCGGTGGGGGCAGCTCCTTTGGGGGTGGCTCCTATGGAGGGGGTTCCTATGGAGGGGGCAGCTCCAGCTCCAGGAGGTTTGGAGGAGGAAACTGTGGCTTCTTTTAATTCTGAGGCAGGCCCAGCTCCCCCGGCAGCAGCCCCGGGCTGGGCCCAGCTCCTGGGGAAGCTGCAAGCCAGGGACATCCAAGGAATTGCCTTTTCTGGCCTTTGTGGATCGGCATCGCTTCCCAAAGTCCTGGGAATCATCCTTTGTGCTCCCTCCATGTGACTCTGCCCCAAACACTTTCCTGCCATTAAAGTTCTGTTGCATTCAAATTCCCATTGTTGGTTTTGTTTTCCTTGTAACTTCATTTTCCAAGTCATCTTTTTGCCTAATCTGGGAATTTGGGAGGATTGGAGGCTCCTGCATGAGAACCAGGCCCCTTTATCACACTCAGCGCTGGGTTTGAGGAGGGAGACAGCAAATTTTCCACCACATCCTTCAATATTTCCCATTGAATGTCTTCTATATCCCTATTTTTGCCTAACGTTTTCTTTTCCACCTTTTCACCTACCAATCCTTTGGTAGGTGCTTTGCCCTGCGCCAGCTGCAATCCTCCTGTCTTAAATCTTGGAGTGACTTTCAGGCCACTTTAGGAGGAATTTGGAGCGCTGGAAAATGTTGCGCCCTGTGACACATTCCAGGATTTGCTGAACTGGAATTCTGTGGGATTTTGCCTCCTCTCCCCAGAGCTTCACCATGATTGCAAACAAATTATCCAATTGTTTTCCAATTGAGCCTGTTCCTTCAGCCCCATTAAGGTTTTGCTCGCAGCTGATGAATTTATTGTGTGCCATCATTAAATTAATCGCAGATTAAAATTTCTAAACCTCTTTAGACACATGGCAACTTTAAGCAACTTTAGTCATGTGTCAACCAATTTTCTATTTATCTCCAGGGCCGTCAATTAAAACATTTTAAAGCCATTTTCAGCTCAAACAGAGAACAAAACATTTGATTTTTCAAGTAGGAAACTCTCATAGGGACATCCTCTTTTTCCTGACATTTCCCATATTTCAGTTCATCCTTCTTGACTTAACAAATATTACCTGTTCTATAGTTCAATATGAAGTATTAAAATAAAATTTAAAATTTTTGAGGGGGTTCCTGACCTCCCTCCTGTGTTTTCCAAGGGAGTAAAGACAGGTTTTAAGCCACCTTTAGCACATCTTTAGACCTGGGACTCACCCATGGGCCTCTTTTTTGTTCCTATCCCAGCAATAACGACAGAAAACAACAACACCGGGCGGGATTTGTGCTCTTGTGTCACTCCTCCCTTGGGAAATTCTCTCTTGCACAGCCCGGTGACATTTTGCTGTCACATAAAAGCAGCCCTTTGATGATGCCACAGTCAGGAGAAATTTCTCCACATCCTGAAGCATTTGGGACTGCGAGCTCAGGGGTGGCGGCTCAGAAATCAAGGAGAGGTTCTTTGGTGGATTTCCTTTGGTTCCCATTCCCTGTCCTCAGACGTTTGTATTGATTTTCATTCTCTATCACTCCTGAAAATGTGTTCAGCTTTCCTGAACCTCACAATTCTGCAGGGAATCACATTAATTCCTAAAAACTGGTTCTAAATACGGTGACAGAATGCATGGGGTTGGGCTCTGCTCACAGGGAACGGGGCCAGGGCAAGAGGGAACGGCCTCAGGCTGTGCCAGGGGAGGCTCCGGGTGGAAATTTGGGAAAATCCCTCCTGGAAAAGGCAGTCAGGCCTTGGAAGGGGCTGCCGAGGGAGGTTTGGAGTGGCCATTCCTGGAGGTGTCCAAGTAGGTACTGGACGTGTCACTGGTGGGAGGTGGAGATTGACCAAAGGTTGGACTCGATGACCTTGGAGATCTTTTCTAGCCTGAAGGATTGGATTCTGTGATTCCATGAATGAACAGAATCCTCCAGGAGGGAAAAGCTGAGCTAAACCCCAAAC
Source organism: Monarcha castaneiventris obscurior (assembly GCA_026261815.1). Classification (NCBI taxonomy): domain Eukaryota; kingdom Metazoa; phylum Chordata; class Aves; order Passeriformes; family Monarchidae; genus Monarcha; species Monarcha castaneiventris. The sequence continues at coordinate 57,689 of JAMPIT010000239.1, forward strand.
TTCAACATAAAAAACTCCATGACTTGCCAGTTTTTAGCATCCCACCCCTCACTTGTCCATCCTCCAGCTCAGAGTCGTCACCTCCAGAGACCTCCCAGCCCCCCAGAGAACAACTGAACTCCTTTCTGCTTAAATTCTGGATGCTTCATCCAACCCTCCGTTTCACAACCCCGATTACTTAAACAATTACCGCCCAATTACCATAAAACCTCATAATTGCTGCTCATGGAACCAGCTCGAGGAAGCCTAAGGACGTAGAGGAAAGGATGGGACCGAAACGGTCCCGCAGCGAAAGGAAAATCCAACAAAATGTGATGATGCAGGAGGATTTTAATAGGGTAAACTACGGAATGACACAAAACAGACACTCCTTCCTTCAGCTTCACTGTCCAAGGAGAATCCACCTTCCACCCATTGTTCTTCTCCTGTCAGGGCTGCATTGACAAACTCCATGTCAGGCCTTTCAAGTCGTTCTTCCTTTCTTCTCTTGGCACAATGAAAAGAAGGAGCTGGCACAGAAGGGTGATTAACAGAGGCTGTTGTTAATTAAAGACAAAGGGGAGATGCAGGGAAGAGGTGTGGGCCCAGTTTCCAGTGGTCCTGAGCAAGGGTGGCTCCCGTTGATGCTTTCACCATCTCCAAAAGCCGGTCGCAGCTGCAGATCTGGGTCGTGGGGTTCCACCTCCGGGGTCTGTGGACCTTCTGCTCTCTCAGTTTCCCAGGCGGGATCCACGGCTGCTGCTGGTGTAGAACTTCCTGAGGTAGCAGCCCCCGGAGGAGGAGCCCCCGCATCCAGAGGATCCCCCCTTCCCTGACATGCCCCCAGAGGAGCTCCCACATCCATAGGAGCCCCCAGACCCATAGGAGCCCCCAGATCCATAGGAGCCCCCAGACCCATAGGAGCCCCCAGATCCATAGGAACCCCCCATGTTTGACACGCCACTCATCCTTGAGCTGTAGGAGGAAGAAGATGCGGGCAGGGACGATGCCACGATGCTTTCCTGGGGGCAGATGCTCATTATGGGGCCCCGGAAGGTGATGTACACTGGTGGGGGGTAGACGAGGGCCGTGGAGTCCCCACAGGAGGCCACGCAGGGGCCGAGGCCTCTGCTGTAGGCGCAGGGCTCGGGGCACTTCACCTCACAGCCGGGCAGGCACCGGGAGCTGATGCAGTTCATGGTTCTGAGGGTTGGAGGATGAGCTGGGAAAGAAAAGATGGAGTCAGGGGATGTCCCAGCCCCGTCACACACACGGGACAGCAAATGAGATGCTCGTTCTTCCTGCTCACTGAATGCCAGGACCGTTCTGAGGTTGGAAAAGAATCTCAAGAGCATCGAGTCCAAGCTGTGCCAGACCCCCACATGGTCACCCAGACCGATGTTCCTCGGACACCTCCAGGGATGGCCACTCCAAACTTCCCTGGGCAGCCCCTTCCAGGAGGGAATTCCCACCTGATCATCCCCTGGAACAGTCTGAGACCGTTCCCTCTTGTCCTGTCCCTGTTCCCTTCTTGCCCATGCAGAGGTCTTGGTCTTTCAGTAAATTTAAGTTTTGAAAGCCACAAGAAGAATTCAAATAACTCCTAAAATTCTGTCTTTAAGTATCAAATTGATTTCTGCCGCCGTCTCCAACTGACTGCAGTGAGACTCCAATGAAAAGCAGGATTTCACTGCCACATCTCCAGGCTAAAATCCCCAAAATCAAGGCACAAGTCCTTGTTTAAGACTACCACTACAGAGAATAAGAGAGAGCAAAGATCAGCTTCAATCCAACTCACCTGGAGTAGCAGGAGAAGTCAGTAGAAGTCAGGAGAAGGTTTGAGGAGACTCTGGAGATGTTCCTGCTTTTATACCTCTTTGAGGCATCTCCTGGGATGTGAAGCATCCCATAAAATCTCTCACCCTTACCAAATTCTGATTTTTTTTTCCTCTGTGTGACTCCTCTAACGCCTGTAATTATTTTCATAGTTTCCAATTAGCAAATCAACCCTCGACATATACAATCTGACTCTCATATCATAAATTCAGCTTTTTCATTGTGTGGGAATTTTACAGCCCGATTTCCTGTGCAATATCCCTGCGATGACTGGGTTTACAATGGAATCTGACCCCTGCCTGTTATTTTTTTCTTAATGATTTAAGTGAGGCCTGGACAGATCAACCCTGCAAGTCTGCACTAAAGAATGGCTTGGGTTGATGATGAGATAATTTTGAAGGTCAACCTCACTTGTGAAGAATTTCAGGAGGAATTTCCTCACGGAATGGGCTGTCCAGGGAGGTTTGGAGTCCCCATCCCTGGAGGTGTCCGAGGAACAACTGGACATTGGTCTGGGTGACCAGGTGGTGATGGTTCAAACGTTGGACTTGATGATCTTGGAGGGCTTTTCCAACCTCAATGATCCCAAGATTTTAAGTTTGGGATCCACCTTGAGGCACAAAGTCCTGGTGATCTTGGGCTGTGCCCTTGTAGTGACATCCTGGTGACAATGCTGAGCTCAGCATCCCCAAAATGAGTTTTGATTAAAATTACTCAGAGGTTTCAGAGCTTGGAGGACCTCGCGTGTCACTTCAATCCCTTTGAAGTATGTTTTGCTGTCTCATCCCCACAATCCATGGATGCAGGAATGGTTGCAAGGAGCACTGACCCCCATCTGAGGTCAGATGATTCCGTTCGGGAGGGATTGGACCTAAATCTGAGGCTTACACCCCAATTGTGTGAGTGACACTTGGAGAGCCACCTTCCTGCGAGTCACTGAAGGAAAATAAACCCAGAGATCAACTCTTGTTTCCTTTGGAACCAGAATGATGCCGAAAGGATTTTTTTTTCCCTCAAGTTTGAGACAAAAGGAGACTTTTGGGTGTTGGGTTTGTGTCACTCAAAGCAGGGCTGGAATTGATTGTTAATTATGAGCTGAAATGAAAACAATGGTGAGGCTTAAGAGGATCTTTTCCTTTGTCGGTGATAAGAATTCAGTAGATGATGGGTGACCTCACATCCTCCCTTTTGTCTGCAAATGGGATAAAAGGGGAGAGACCTGAGAAATCTTCCATTCTTCCAGCTCCACTGATTTATTCCCTCCAAGACAACGGGGTAAGTCTGACTTCATTGTACTCCTCAATACTCAAAAATTGCTCCATTTATCTTGCAAAATTCAGGCAGTTTTAGAAAAGCTGAGAGAGAGAGAAGTGGGTTTAGAAAAGTTGGGGGAAAGGGAAGAACAGAGCAAGGAAGATTTTCCTTGGGGACTTTCTGAAGGCAAATCTTCCTGTGGGTCTAATTTGAAAAGGGAATTAATGGGACTTTCCTGGGTGAAGAATTGTTTAAGGATCAGGTAGTTCAGTCCCAGAGAAAGGGGAAGGTTTTTTTTGAGAGATTCAGAAGGAAAAGGGATGTGGTGGTAGGAAAGAAGAACTGAGAAGCCTCAAACAGGCCAGGGAGGAAGGAAAGAGCAGAAAAAATGGGAATTTGCGAGGGAGGGTTGAACTGGGAGCAGCTCCAGAAGGACAAAGTACAACTGGTTCATACTGGGAACTTGTGGCCGGACTGTGCTGCTTCCTTGACTGCACTTTGCCTTTCCCAGCTTGATCCCAAATCCCAAGGAATGATGCTGAACAACGCTGGCTCCGAGTGCCTGCAGGGCTGTGAGGTGGCCTGTTCCCAGCCCTGCGCCTACAGCAGGAGCCTGGAGCCCTGCGTCGCCTCCTGTGGAGATTCCAGGGCCGTGGTGTTCCCTCCTCCCGTCGTCCTCACCTTCCCGGGCCCCACTCTCAGCACCTGCTCCCAGGAGAGCGTTGTGGGAGCCTCCCTTCCCACTGTTTTCGGCGCTCCGATCCCAAACATCTCCGATGAGTCTTATGGGGTGGGCGGCTCCTTTGGGCCTGGGGGCTTCTTTGGGCCTGGGGGCTCCTTCAGATCCGGGGGCTCCTTTGGGTACGGGGGCTCCTCGGGGATCGGGGGTCCCTTTGGATGTGGGGGTTCCTTTGGTTCTGGGGGTGTGGTGGGAATGCAGAATTCCTTTGGATCCTGTGGGTACGGAGGTGTGCTGGGGGCGAGGGGTTCTTTTGGATCTGGGGGTTCCTTTGGCTACGGAGGCTCCCCAGGAATGGGGGGCTCCTGTTACAGCCGGAGGTCCTACAGCAGCCGCCTCGGGTCCCGCCTGGGCAACTGAGGCTCATCCTAAGGCAAAGCAACCTGGGAGATGAAAACCCAGGATCCAGATCCACAGCCAGGCCTGGAGTTCCGAGGATGCTCCCTGAAAACCAGGCTCACATCTCGTCCTGCTGTGCCTCATCTTCAATCAAAAGCTGTTCCGTGGGATGACGTCTCTCCCGGAACTCTTTAATTAATCTTGTCCTTTCTGGTGGGGTGGGAATGTTCCAGAATTCCAGCTGTGACTTTCTGTAAAGGCTCCAGCTTCACCTTGTGTGGCTTTTGTCACCCACAGGGGCGACCTGGCTGCCCTTGGACCATCCATGAATTGCTCTGTTTTATTCTATTTCATTTACTACAAGCCCTAATAAAAAATCCTTCTGAATTGCATTGGCAGCTTCCTGGTTTTCCTTTCCACAGGATCCCAGGATCATTCAGGTTGGAAAAGACCTCCAAGGTCATCGAGTCCTTTAAACCCCACAAAATTAGGTCACCCCTAAACATCCCAAACCCCCATTATCCTGGCTCCAAGGGTAAACTGGTTTTGAGTGGGAGCTGCACCAGTCCACCCCCAGAGGTTGTTCCAACCTAAATTATTCTGTGTTATTTTTTAGAATGGATAATGTGGGATAGGTCAGAAAGGGAAAATAGTTCATTGAGGAATTTCAGACAAATTATATTTGCATGAAAGCGGAATTAATTCCCCTCTGATGAGAAATAATTACTGCACAAGAATTCACTTCTCTCACACCGGTTTGTAACTGAAACTGTGTAGAAATAAAAGCCAGAACCCAGGACTGTGATGCAACAGGGCTTTAATACAAACAAAAAAAGTGGGATGAGGCAGTGCAGAGACAAAGAACGGAATCTCCATATCAGAATTCCCATTTCAGCATTTCCATTTCAGCATTCCCATTTCAGCATTCCCATTTCAGCCTGGACTCCAATCCAGCAGTCATTCCACGACATTCTTTTTCCAGTTGGACACTTTCACAGCCAAGTCCCGTGACCGGTTTGACTCTTCACGTTCAGGGAGTACAAAACACAACAGGAGCAAGGGACAAAGGGAGGGAACATCGGGATCCTAAGCCTTGGACAAAGCACAACGAGATCCAAACAACCCCGGCCCCCACCGGATCAGCTGGAGCAGAGGCTGCTTGGAATATCTAGCTGTCAACTACTACTTTGCATCCTATTTTTTCCTGTGGCTATTCCTCAGTTTTAAAGGGTTTAAAAAGGCCCATAATTCCCGTAGCGATACCTGTAGTACCCTCGGGAAGAATAGGGGTAATAATTCCTACCGGAGCCTGAGAAATAGGGGTTGCGGTAGAGGCTCCCCAGACGCCACATCCCACCCCCGCAGGATTCATCCCCGCCGTAGGAGCCCCCTCCCATTCCCCCGCAGGAGCCCATCCCATAGGAGCCGCCTCCCCCACAGGAGGAGCCCATTCCTCCCCCTCCCGATCCCATCCCTCCTCCCGATCCCATTCCGCCCCCTCCAGAGCCCATCCCGCCCCATCCGGATCCCCTCCCGCCACCTCCAGATCCCATTCCTCCTCCAGATCCCATCCCACCTCCAGATCCCATCCCACCACCTCCAGAGCCCATCCCACCTCCTCCAGACCCCATCCCACCCCCTCCAGACCCCATCCCCCCTTGGATTTCAGGGATGGCCGTCCCAACGATGCTCTCAGTGGGGCAGGAGCTGATGATGGGTCCCGGGAATGTCACGACCACGGGTGGGGCATAGACGATGGCTCGGGAATCTCCGCAGGAAGCGACGCAGGGCTCACTGCAGGCGTCCACGTAGGGTTGGCCACACGTCACCTCGCAGGGCGAAGAGCCGCGGGCACTGAGCAGTTGGCCATAGGACGACATCGTTCCCGATCCAACCTGGAAGGAAGAGAAGGTCCCAGCCCGGTGAAGGCACGGCCAAAGGATTGGAAGGATGGGGGAAGAATTCCCAAATTCCTCGGTTTCAGGGTTATCCGTGCGTTTAGTTCTTTCATCGCCACCTTTTAGGGGTAAAAATGTCCCCAGAGTTCTCCATGAGAGAGGAAATCCAGGTCAAAAGAGGTGGTTTTTGTCCTTAGATTCTTAGGGGTGAGACTGAGATATCCAGTAGGAAATGGGAGCTGTATGGGAGATGATTCCCCTTGGAATTTGCTGGAAAGGGAGTTGTGCTATGGGAATGGGGATTTCTTTGGATGGACAGGTGGAAATATGTGGGGTTGAATCATCTAAATAAATCAGTTTGTGGTTAGAAAATTGAAATAATAATTATAAAATCATCCCTTCTAGGGCACAATCCACTTTTCCATCAATTGCACCAACCAAGGGAGATGAATTGTGGGGAAATGCTTCTAATTCTACTCCCACTCCTCTCTAGGCCTCCATGGAATCATGGAATGGACCTTAAAGATCCAGTTCCAACCCCTGCCATGGGCAGGGACATTTTCCATCGACCCCAAACCCCATCCAACCTGGCCTTGGACAATTCCAGGGATGGGGCAGCCACAGCTTCTCTGGGAATCTCACTCCAGGGCCTCCCCACCCTCACAGGGAAGATTTTTTTCCCTAAAATCCCATCTAAAACTCCTATCCATCAGTGTGAACTCATTCCCCCTTTTCCCGGCACTCCATCTCTTGGAAAAACTCTCTCCCCATGTTCCTTGTAGCTCCTTCAGGTCCTGGAAGGCCACAATTGGGTCATCCCAAAGCTCCTCTGTATTTTTGCTCTGTATCTATTTCCAGAATGAATTCTGGGCAGAACCTCCCTGTCCTTCTCCCACATCATCCCCTTTCCTGTTCCTTTTTGGGAATCAATCCCACCCTAGTCTTGGGTTTGGAGTGACCCCTCTCCAAAAATAAACGCTCAATTCCTAAAAATTCCTCCCACCAACATTTTTATCACTCCCGTTCCTTTTCCCCCTTTATCCACCTTAATCCCAAGTCCCACTTCCCACGCAAAACGGGTTTGGAGAATAAACTCTACCCCGATTTAGGATAGGATATAAAACCTCAGATCAAAGCTCCCCATAAACCCAATTACGTCTAATTAGGAGCTGATTCAGTTAAACCCGACTTACCAAGTCAGCGAAGTGAACGAGTCAGCAGAGGCAGCTCCAGGGCCACCAGTCAGGAGCACTTTTATATCCTGTCACGGAGAAGGGAAATTGGGAGCCACCTTGACGCAACCCCCTTGTGAAATGGAATGTTTTCCCTGCTCCTGCCTCCCCTTGTCGCAACTGTTTTGATAACGCCTTAGGATTAGGAGATAATTCCCAGTCCCACACAGGGCGCTGCAGGTGCTTCACCCTTCCCGGGCCTTTGCTGGAAATCTCTCCATGCACTGAGGGGGATTTTCCCTAAAATATTCACTTTGTGTTCAGTCCGTGGGGGATTTTTATGGAATTTATGTCTTGGGGCATCAATTCCCAGGCCCACACAAGGTGCTGCAGGTGCTTCACCCATGCCAGGCCTCTGCTGGAAATCCCACCATTCCCTGAGGGGGAGTTTCCCTAAAATAGGTGGATTTTCCCTAAAATAGGTGGATTTTCCCTAAAATATTTGCGTTGTGTTCAGTCCATGGAGTTTTTTAATGGAATTTATGTCTTGGGACATCAACTCCCAGGCCCACACTGGGGTTTGGGATGATTCCCAGGCCCACACAGGTGCTTCACCCATGCCAGGCCTCTGCTGGAAATCCCACCATTCCCTGAGGGGAATTTTCCCTAAAATAGGTGGATTTTCCCTAAAATATTGGCTTTGTGTGTCCGTGGTCACTTTGTGTTCACTCCATGGGTTTTTATGGAATTTCTGTTCTTGGAGATGCCCTTTGAACAGATAATTTCCTTCTCACATTCCAAGTAGGAAGTTTGAGGTCCCAAAGCAATTCCTGGACAAGAATTCCATCTGAAATTCAGCTACAAAAAGGCACCTGCCCAGGATTTTATGATTTATCAACAATTCCTCATCTCAAGGGCTGGCTCCCTTCAGAATAAACACATAAAAATTACTAAAAACTGGGAAGAAATTGGATTTTCCTTTGGGAATGTGTTTTTTAGAGGCCAAGATGAGGAGAGGAATTTAGTTCAGAGTTAGAAGACTCACAGCAAACATCACCTGAAGTCCAGGCCCATAAACTCAGCTCAAATAAATCCCCAAGGCCTGAAAAATGCTGATATTGTGATTTCCACTCTCACATTTACATTAAAAAAACCCCTCTTTGTTCTCAGTTGTGGCGAATTATTAAAACGAAAGGAAAACACAAAAACAAAGCCCCAAACAAATGATTTTATTTACATTTCATGGCTCTGGAAACAATCTAATGAGCAGGAGATACACGAGCAGCACAGAACAGTCTGACTCACTTAATTCGTGGCAATTAAAAGCACCCATTAATTACGGTGATTGACAGTGGAGGCAATTCCAGGAGTTACCAAATCCAATATTTGAGAAAAGTCCATAAGAACCTCATCCCATTGCCTTGGAGTCTTTTCCAATGGAGAGAAAATTGGTTTAAAACACAAAAGTGCCCCAAAATCCCCGGGTTTTGGTTTCTGTCATTGGGGTTTTCCCCTGGAAGTTTCAATGGGATCCTTTCCTTTGTGGAACTTCAGCCTCGATATTCCGTGGAGATCCTTCCAGAAAAATCAGATCCCAAATGCAAACCCCTGGCACAGGACCAAAACTCCTTTCACAACCACTGAACTGGCCTCAGATCAAAGAGTTCCTTCAGAGATAAGAGAGAAACTCCCTTCCCAGCTGGAAGAGAAACCCTTATGGAAATACAAATTAATACAAAAAAATAAAATCAGGAATTTTGGCTTTTTCTGCAAACGAACATATTTTTTACATTTAAAAAACCCCAAAAAAACATCTTTAAAGAGCATCAATTTGGGCTGAGGAGCTCCAGACTCACCTCAAACAAACCAAATCCAGAGATTTATCTGGGAGAGTCCTCATCCTGTTTTTTCCTGGCATGCTGATTGTTGTTGTTGTTGTTGATGTTGTTGTTGTTGTCGTCGTCGGTAAATTGATTTTCTGGCTTTAGGAATTCCAGGGCTCTGCTCTGATCCTTCCCGGCTGCTTTGCATACGGAGATGAAATCAGAGGAAGCTGCTGCAGCTGCTTTGCTCTTCCCTATAATTTTCCAAATTGGGCTCCGAGGCCGCTTGGCAGAGAGGAAATCGGTGTCATTATCCCAGATCGGGGCAGAACATGATCCTCAACCCTCATTCTCCCCCAGATTTTATCGGGGCAATTCCAGGCTTGGAAGAGAACAACCACCAACACCGGGCAGGAAAATAAACAGGCTAAAATTTGGGAATTATGGTACAAATTTAAGGCTGGTTTGGATCCTTGGAATTCCTATTTCGGAGCAGTTTCTCAGCTGCCACCTGGAATCCAATTTCCAAATAAAGGGATGATGTTTTGTGGTGTTTCTCCATTGGATAATTATGAGATTGAAGAGGAAATAAGGGATTAACTTAAATCACCACCAACTGCTCATTAATTATTTGTATTTTCAGTGCTGTTTTTTTGCTTAGACCAGAGCAGGATCTCAGTTCTGCTCATTTCTGTCCATTTCCATCCATTTCTGTTAATTGATGTTCATTTCTGTCCATTTCTGTCCATTTCAGTCCATTTCAGTAAATTCCTGTCCTTTTGTGTTGATTTCTGTCCATTTCCATCCATTTCTGTCCATTTCTGACTCGATTCCCTCAGTTCAATCCTATAAAAAATTAAGTTTTTCCTCTCTCATGGAGAAGTTTGGGGATGTTTTTTTACCTCCAGCTCCACAAAAGGTGGTGATTAAAGAATTAAACCCACAAATAACTCCGGAACTGAGGAATTCTTCCTCACCACCCAAGAGATTTGCTCGGAGCTCGGGAATAATGACAGCACCCCCAATTTCCTGGGAATCTTTCATCTTGGAAACAAAACACAGCTAATGCTCTTTAATTCCCTGGATGAAACCTGGGGGAACATGGAATTGCAGCCCCAGGGGGAAGCCTGGAGTGCCTGGGCGTTAATTTGGGTCTGTCTAAAAGCTGGGCCAGGTGTCCCTCTGGGGCCACCACCCAAACGCCTTCTCCAGGTCAGGGTCACCTCCCTGGAGGCTTCCCAGGATCACGGAATATCCCAAGGTGGAAGGGAACCCCAAGGATCATCACTGAACCTTCCCCAAGAGTCCCCAGAGTCTCATCCTGGGATTTTATAGAGGTCCTGGGTCAGCTGGAGCCCCCAGGAAAGGGCAAGGCTGAAGAAGGAGCTTTGATAAGGCAGCCCGGCCTTATCAGCTCAGCTCAGCCCAACCCCAAGCCCCCAGAAGACTGAGGATTGGAGAAGGGGATTTTGATCTTCACTGAGGAGCTGGAGAATGTCCAGGGATGGGAATGGAGCTGGAGCAGCAGGAGAAGGGAATGGAGAAACCTGAGGGAGCTGGGGGGGCTCAGCCTGGAGAAAAGGGGGATCCAGGGGGAATTTCGGGCTCTTCCTGGGGGGATTTGGGATCTGATCCCACGGAACGGGGACAGCACAAGAGGGAACGGCCTCGAGCTGTGCCAGGGGAGGCTCCGGGTGGAAATTTGGGAAAATCCCTCCTGGAAAGGGCGGCCAGGCCTTAGAAGGGGCTGCCCAGGGAGGTTCAGAGTGGCCATTCCTGGAGGTGTCCGAGGGATTCCTGGACGTTGGTTTGGGTGTCCAGGTGGGGATCAGGCACAGCTTGGACTTGATGATCTTGGAATTCTTTTCCAGCCTCCGGGATCCTGGGATTCTAAAGAGCTGCAGGATCTGTTCCTCAGGAAGGTGGGCGCTCATGGGTGAAGTTTGGGGTTATTTGGGGCATCTTAGAAGTTCCACCTTTGCAAAATAATTAATTTTAATACTTCATTAGCGCCTGTGGAATGAGCCAATGCCATGGACCGAATTCCCATTCCTGTATCGCCCCATGGCTCACCGAGGCGTGGTGCTAAGATCCAATTTAATCATCCATTAATGAGAAAGATGTTAATTAAATCTTCATTTGCCTTCATTGCCTCATTAAAGCTGCTCGTCTCAGCAAGAAAATCTGGCAGCTTCCTTCGAGTTCCTTCAAGGATTAAACCCGGAGCTGGTGGCACAAAATCCTGTGAAATTAATTTATAGTTGGATTTAAGGGGGGAAAAGGAAATTTTCCTGGGAAAAAAAAAGAAAAGGAGAGTTTTGTTATCCAGAGGAAATACTGGAATTTTTTCCAGATGCAAAGATTTGTAGAGCACTTATTGGTCCAGCTCAACAAGGCCAAAGTTCATCTTGAATAAAATCTGTCAGAAATTCCAGTGCTCCCCTTGCTCCTGGAATTCACCAGGAATTGTGGTTATGGGAAAAGGGGGATGAGTTCAAGCTGAAAAAGGGGAAATTTCGGTTGGATTTAGGGAAGAAATTGTTCCCTGCGAGGATGGGGAGGTCCTGGAATGGATTTCCCAGAGAAGCTGTGGCTGCCCCATCCCTGGAAGTGTCCAGAGCTGGGTTGGAGCATCCTGGGATAAAGGAAAGGAGTTGGAATAAATGATCTTTAAGGATCTTCCCAACCCAAACCACTCCATGATTTTGTGATTCTTAGGCCTGAAAAGGGATTTAAGGAAGAAAAGGAGCCCCGTCCCTTCCCCTGGGTCTGGGCCAAGCCTTGGTCTCCCTGACCTCATCCCGAATTTTGCTGCTGTGCAATATTGGGAATATAATAACAGGTTATTGGGAATAACCCTATTAATAACTGGGTGTGTCCCAGCCTTGGATCCACCCTCTGGATGGAGCATCTTTGGGCAGGTTGGGTCACTTTTGGGCACCCCTAATAAATGAGAATTTTACTGGGGCCAGGAGAGGGGGAAAAGGGAAAGGCCTGAGAGGAGGAGTTGTGGGATGGGATATTGGAAAGGGAACGAGGGATCCGGGGTCATCCTGGAGGTCCCTTCCATCCCAAACCATCCTGGGATTCCATGAAAATCAGAAGAAAGAGCCAAGCTTCCCATGCAAAGCCATGAAAACCATGGGAATGCTGGGAGAGGAAAAGGTGGGATGGGTTTGTAGGAAGCAGGAAAAGGAGGAAAAAGGCAAATTGGCAGGAAAATCCAGGATTTTCTGATGCACGCTTGGTTTTCCAGGCTGCAAATCAAAATAATGATATTAATATTAATATTAACATTAATATTAAAATAATAATAATAGTATTAGTAGTAGTATTAGTAGTAGTATTGGTAATAGTATTAGTAGTAGTAGTAATAATAATAATAATAATAATGATGATGATGATGATGATGATGATGATGATGATGATGATAGGCTTAGGCAGATGAGTGGAGAATGCTGAGGGTTGGTTGAAAGACTGATGGGGCAAAAAACATGGAATGGACCCAAACAAGGTCTCTGGGGTTCAGACAGTGGAAAAAAAATGGGATCAGCTGCATCCAAAAGGGATCAGATTGATCCAAAGGGGATCAGATTGATCCAAAAGGAATCCAGATTTGAGGTCTTGGTGGAAAAGCTGATGGTTCTTCTCCAAAAAGTTGTGAGACTCCAGAGGGAATTTCAGGCTCTTCCTGGGGGTAACCAGGGGGAATTTGGGATCTGATCCCAGGGAACAGGGACAGGACAAGAGGGAACGGCCTTGAGCTGTGCCAGGGGAGGCTCAGGGTGGATATTTGGGAAAAATCCTCCTGGAAAGGGCGGCCAGGCCTTGGAAGGGGCTGCCCAGGGAGGTTTGGAGTGGCCATTCCTGGAGGTCTCCAAGGAATTCCTGGATGTTGGACTGGGATCGGGCACAGCTTGGACTCAACCTCAGAGATATTTTCCAACCTCAATAATTCTGGGATCTTCCTTTAAAAAAACCCCAAAAATTACTAGAAAAGGAACAATTTCCATTCCTTTTCTCCCTGAGCCCCGTGTGGAACTGGAGATCATCCAACTCCTCGAGCTGGATGGGGTGGAGCCACTGGAGCCAATGAGTCAATCCCGAGGTTTTGGGGTCCGCCCCACCCGTGACCTCATTGCCAGAGTTTTCCCAACCTTTCCTCCACAAAGCAAACAAGAAATGTGGGATCTGTGAGCTGCCGCCGGCTTGGGGAGGGCGAGCCGTGGCTCACAGGCTGATCTTCCAAGATATTGGGATCGTTACGACACCGCCGGGATCGAGAATGGGATCAGGAAAAGTGGGGCACACGCAAATGGGGGCCGGATAAACAAGGGGATTTATGGGAGCTCCCAAAATGCAAAGGGGAAAAAATTTAAATATGGATGGGCAGGGAATATTTGAGGGGATTATTTTAGCAGGGACAGGTTTGCGGGGAACTGGGAGCTTGGAAAAACTTCCTGTTTCGCACACGGATGCCCAGATGAGGTGGAGGAGCACAGAGAAGGGCACAGAGGTAGGGAAATCCAGCAAAAACAAGGAAAAGGCGTCTCCTGAGAGGTTGGAATTCTGCCTCCCGGCTGTTTAGGAGCTGTTTTAACCTCCCTGACGAGTTTTCCACCATCCCTTTTCCCTCTGAAGGGAAAACGCCCTGGATTGGGGCTGGTCCCCGAAGGAGGAGCCCACCCTGAGGTTGGTGAGGAATTCTGAAATTCCAATTGTTCAAGGGCAGCTCTCAAACCTCCCCAGCCCCCCCCCCAAAAAACCCCAGGGATTTGGAATTTATCCAGCTTTCCCAGTTAGGAAAATTTCCCTGGAAAAGAAAACAAGGAAACTGTTGTGATAACGCAGAATAATTTTAATGGGAAGGGAAAGAATGAGGCTAAAATAAAATAAAATAAATCAAATTATGGAGCAAAGGACACAGGTCTGGGTGAAGATTCTTCACTTTCATCCTGGAATTTTGGAATGGTTTGGGTGGGACCATCCAGACCCGTGGGCAAAGGACACCTCCCACTATCCCAGGTTATTCCAAGCCCGTCCAACCTGGCCTGGGACACTTCCAGGGATGGAAAAATCCACATTTTTCTGGGCAAACATTTCCAAGGTGTTGATTTTTATATAAAATTAATTCATTTCCACAAATAATTTTTTTTTCCATTTTTATTAAAATTAAGCACAAGGAGATGGATTTATTCCCTTTCCAGACTTTCCTGGGATGAAAGTGAAAGCCGGGGAGCAGTGATGGGATTGTGTTTGTGTTTATCCAGGGAAAAGGGAATTTCCTGGTGAGTAATTCCCATAAAAGCTAAGCCAGGCTTAATTAGACCTGGCAGGGAAAGGCTTTGTTGGGTCTGACCACATTTGGGGCGTTCCCCAATCAGTGCCTGCCTCGATTTCTCTGGAAAACCACGGAAAAGGAACAAATCGCTCCCACAAATCAGATTCCGAGCATCAGGCTATCCCAAAATTTGGAGAAAAGGGAATTTAATGGCTTTATTCCTCTGCTTGGGAATGTCTGAGGGGAAAAAAACCCAACTTAAAAAACCCCAACCTTTAAAAACCCAACTTAAGCTGAACTTAAATTCCCAAATCTGCTTTGGAGGAGTCTCCAGAGCCTTTGGATTGGGGTCGGATCCGTGTCACACTTCCAAGACCTCTTTTTCCTCCTTTGCTGCATCCGAGTTTTCCGTTTCTGGCTTTTCCAGCTCTGGAATTTGCTCCTTGCTCCCGTTCCCAGCTGGCTGCTGGATCCCACAGCTGCTCCTCCTGCAGGGATGGATCCAACGGGAATTAAAGATGTAGGAGCAGCGCGACGCTCGCCGGGGGCTGAATTTTGGGATGAATCCCCCGGAATGTGGGATTTGTGCTCCCAGGGATCTCAGGGAGATTCTGGAGGTTCCCACTCCTCTCTCCAGCATTCCCGAGGCCTCCTGTGGGTCCACGCTGAGGACGGGCCTGGAGCTGAATTTTGGGACGAAACCCCCGGAACGCGGGATTTCCGCTCCGTGGGATCTCAGGGAGGTTCCCGCTCCTCCCTCCGGAATTCCCGAGGATCCCAGCACCGTCTCCTGAGGGCAGGTGCTGAGGATGGGACCCGGGAATGTCACGAGCACGGGAGGGGGGAAGATGATGACTCGGGAAGCGGCGCAGGAAACGACGCAGGGGTGGCTGGAGCTGGAGGCCGCCGGCCGCGGGCACTGCCCCTGGAATTCCGAGCACATCTGGGAGAAACGATGGAGAACCTGCAGCCAGAACAGCAAAAATGTCTTGGAATTACACAGTCAATTCCTATTTATTCGTAAACCCCAGTGGAAAAAAAAAAACCCCTGCTCTAGTGAATATTTTTTTTTTTTTAAATTTAATTCTGTTTTAAATTGTATTTTTGGTTTAATTTTTAAATCTTATTTTTAGGTTTTTACTTGTGTTTTTAGTTTTATTTTTTAAAAATTCTCTCTAATTTTCACTGGTTTTTTAAAAATTTCATTTCATTTCCAGATTTTATTTTTTAAAAATTTGTTTGATTTTTTAGTTTTATTTTTAAAGAAACTATTTAATTTTTCATGTAACTCTTACATTTTTATCTAATTTTTAAATTTTGCTTCTTATATTTTATTTAATTTTTTATTTGAATTTTAACCTTTTTTTTAAACTTATTTAATTTTTAATTCTATTTTTAAAAAATTATTTAACACTTTTAATGTCACTTTTAAACCAAACTCCGGGCTCAATTCCAGCTTTTCCCCTTTTCCCCACCTGCCTCAACCTTCCCAAAAACCCCACCCTGGCTTTATCCACTCCACAATTCCACGATTTTCCATCTCTTCCCGAGCTGATTTGTTTATCTCAGCGTGCCCAGCCCTCTCTGGGATAATTACCCGGAGCAGATTCCAGAGCCTGGGATCGCTCCCGGCTCCGGATCCGCATCCGGAGCGGTTCCTTCGCCCTGACAGCTCCAAAATCCCTGATTTTTGTGCCATCTTCCCGGAATTCCTGGGAAAATCCTTCCTCCAGGGACCTCCAGAAGAATTCCAGAGAGCTGAGAACTCCACAGGGAATTTTGGTACCCAATATTTTTTTTTCCCTGGACCTTGACTCCACCTTTTTGTGGAATTAATTCCAGAATATATCCTGGGATTTACCTGTCAGGGTTAAAAGCTGTGGGATGTGGATGATTCCCAAAAAAAATCCCTTAATTTTTGTCCCTCGGGGAATCCAGGCTCTTCCAGAGGCTCCTTCTGAGGTAGGTTTTGGGCTAAGTCATCAAATTCCTGTTTCTTTCCAAAGATTCTGCTGGAAAAGTCCAGGGGAATCCCATTCTTAATCTCATGGGGTTTTCCATGGAGACCAAATGCTCTTTTCAGAGAATTCCCAAAGCTTTTGGGTGGGAGAAACAACAGAATTGGAGTTTCTTCTTCCCAAAAAACGGAGTTTTGCACCAAAGAAATTCCCTGGCCAGCTGGAAACTGGGGACAAACAACTTTTTAGGGAAAATGGGCTCTGGTTTGGATCATTCTGGCAGGACAAGAAGGAAAGAAGATTTTCCTCCCTTTTTATCCCACAGCAAAGAGATTTGATTTATGAATAATAAAATTTTGAAGGGGGGGAAAAAGGAAAATCCCAGGTTTTCTCCAATTTTTTGATGGAAAAATATGGATAAAATGTTACTGAGCATCTTGATTTATGGATGACCCGACCTTTAAAATCCCTTCCATCCCAAAATATTCCCTGATTTTGTGACAAACTCATCCAAATCCCACCGGAATTAAAATTAAAGTGACTTCTAAGCTGCAGTTATTTATTGTTAATTAATAATAACAACATTCCAGCAGATTTTTTGGGGAGATTTTAACAAAAATTCCAGTCCCCCATGGATACATTTTTAAGGCTGGACTCAGCCCAAATATCCAACGAAATAATTTCCAGCAGAGAATCCCCCTTGGAATTTTTGGAGCCACAGAATTCCCGTGAAACCTCAGCTCGTTTTCCCCAAATTATTGAATGGAGGTGAGAGGGACTTACCAAAATTCCAGGAAGGAATCAAGGGGAATGGCCGGGGGAGCCCCGAATCCTTGGAGTTTTATAAGAACTCCCAAACTCCCAGGAAGCTGAGGCAGCCTTTGGGCTCGAGGTTTTAATTGCCCTCCCCTCATGTGTAATAATCTTAATTACTCTTAATTGTTTTGGGGTTGTTTGCCCACATTACTCCATTTTCCATGGGAATTCCTGTTACATCCCCCAGGATTCCCTTCGGGTTTTTGAAGGAAAAGTTCATTCCAGAGGTGATTTTACCATTTTTGCCTGGATTTCCAATCCTGGGATGGTTTGGGTGGGAAGAGGATTAAATCTCATCCAATTCCGACCCTTTTCCATGGGCAGGGACACTTCCCTCTATCCCAGCTCACTCCAAGCCCCATCCCAACTTTTCCTTGGGCTAAAAGTGCCTCGAGGGAGACTGAAAAATGAAGGAAAAAATTTTAATCCCGTGGATGCTGGAAAATTGATGAGTTTCGTGGCGTTTTGCTGATTTCCCGAGGATTTGGGTGGATCCTTGGAGCTGAGAGAATCCCAGAATTCCAGAATGGGTCGGGTTGGAAGGGATCCTCCTCAAACCTGGCTCTTTCGGGATGGCTCTGGAATATCCCCACTGAGAGGGATTCCAACATTCCCTGGACAATCTGTTCCGGTGCTCAGGGAAGAAATTCTTCCCCATGTACAGCTGGAAATTCCTTGGAATCAATTCCCACCCCTGGAAATTCCTCAGGCTGAGCTGGAGCCACTTTGGAGCCACTTTTGGGGTGATTTTTGAGGAGAAATCGGTTGTTTTGCTTAAGGAATATGCAAAACACCTGGAATTTGGCTGGTGAACAACATCCTGTTTGTGGAAGAGACACTTCCATCCAAGAGGGAATATTCCAGAGCTGCTCTGAGCCCTGAGGAGTTTTTTTCTGGGATAATTTGTTATTTATATTAAGAGGATAAAACACTTCGCATGCATAAATTACTCGTGAATATTTCTGATATGTTTTGACATCCCCTCATTGCGTGGGAACTTCATTATCGGGATTCTTTCCCTCATCCCGCCCCAAAAGACAATTCCAGGTTCTCACTGAGTTTTCCACAAAAATCAGGGTTTGAATTCCTCCTTCCCAATTCAGGCTGATCCCACCGAGCTCTCCAGATTTCTGGGAATATGGTGAAAATCCTATTTCATGCCCTTTGATAAAAATTCCACGCAGCTCTTCGTGGCTCCTGAACCAATCCCTGCTTGGAGCCTTCCTCCTTAAAACCAGCCAAAACCTCTGGAAAAATTGGAATTTTTATTCCTGTGCTGCTTAAACCGCGGAGCATCCAAACCCCAACCAGAGCGGGAACTCATTTTAACCTCTGAGTTTTTCCTCATAGGAAGGAAAATCCGGCAAAATTTCCATTTGATTTCTGGAAGCAGGGGCGCCTTTGGGAATCGGGAATGGGATGAGGATGAGGATGAGGATGAGGATGAGGATGAGGATGAGGATGAGGATGAGGATGAGGATGAGGATGAGGATGAGGATGAGGATGGAATTCCTGCCGCACTTTGCCGCTGTCACCACCAGGCGGCAGCACCGACCCGCGCCACTTTTGGGGCTCCCTGTGGCCTTTTCCAGGTCTCCTGACCTTTCCAGGGGCAAATCCCACCGGGAAAAAACCTCTGGATGAGGAGGAAAAGGGCAGCAGGAGAGCCCAAGGGTCGTCCTCACGTGGAGAGAGCGGAATCACGGCACAATTTCACAGCTTTTTTGGGACAACGGGTTTTTATTTCGTCCTCTCAGCACAACTCCGTTATCAGGAGCAAATCCACGGAATTGGGAGCTCAGGTTTTTACAATTAAACCTTTTCCTGCTGCTCCATCCCCTCTTCCCCACTTTTTCCCTCCTGCTGGGAGGAAAGGCTGAGGGAATTGGGAATGTTCAGCCGGGAGTAACTTTGGGGCCTTGCAGGGCCTGAAAGGACTGCAGGGAATGTGGGGAGAGACTTTTTCCAAGGGCCTGGAGTTCCAGGGAAAGGGGGAACGGGTTCAGAATGATGGGGGGGAGTTTAGGTTGGATACTGGGAAGAAATTCCTGTGAGGAGCACCATCCCCTTCCCACAGTAAACCCGTGGTAGTGAACCCAGCCCTAAAATTGTGATTATTTCCCTTATTTTACACAAAGGAGTGGTGTAACAATAGGGAATGTTTGGGTTGTTTTTTTCCCCAGGGGCAGGAATTGGAAACAGTTTAAAAGATGGAAAATAAATCAGGCAGAGAGCAGGAATCAGCTACAACCTGAGTTTAATGTGAGTGGCACAACCAGAGTAGAATTGATCCCACAACAGTAAAAACAGGGTGCAAACGTTGTCACGAAGGCGTTGGGTGGAGGTTCCAAGTGGCTCAGAGCTCCTCAGCCTCTCCCCAACACCTTCCTGGTGCTGGAAAATCCGAATTTGAGGGGTCAAATAAAACCAGGGAATTCACTCTGGGAGCTTAACACGGGCACTCTAAGGGGTAAAGCCAGGCTTGGGGGGTAGGAGTGGGAATGCAGAGGGGAACCACCCCAGCCCTCAGCTCCATCTCCTGCGGGGTTCCCGGCCGCTCTTCCCTCACCAGAGCCACTTGGAAGCGCAGCGACTTTTCTTGGAGTGGCCGGAGCGCTTGGCCCCGGCCGAGGACAGGCGGGAGGGGCGCGGGGACCCGCGGGGGTGAGGACAGCGGGACTTGCTCAGGTGCTGGGCCGAGGAGCTCTTGGCCTTGGTGCCCTCGTGCAGCAGCGAGCCCTTGGCCAGCGGTTTGCGTGGAGGGCACTCCTTGGTCTCCTTGACGGCCACCCTGCTCCTGGCGCTGCTCAGGCGCTGCTCCGAGGAGTAGCAAGTGACACATTCCTGCGTCGGGTACCCCTTGGAGCAGCGGTGAGGGGCGACGCCGCCCAGGTATTCCTGCAGGAAGGAGTGGGAGAAGCTCTGCTGCTGCGGGGGACACTCGGTGACCCCGCGGAGGGGCAGCGAGTAGCCGCTGGTCAGCCCCGGCAGCGCCCGCACCTCGGGGCAGCGCGAGGGGCATTTGGCCACCTTGTGCGAGCGGCACTCGCCCCGGCAGGACGCCGAGGAGCGGATGCCACACGGGGGGAAGCGCAGCCGGCCCGGCTCCGGGCAGCGCGGGGCGCACGGCGGGAGGCTCCTGGCCACGCGCTTCTTGTCGCCATTGGGGCTCTCGAAGGCCGGCAGGGTCTGGCTGAGGCCGGCTGCCCTCGGGACGGGCTCCAGGCGCGGCAGCAGCCGTGTGGTCTCGCAGGGCTCCGGGCAGAGCACCAGGCACTTCTGCACCAGCGGCTGGCACGGCACCAGCTGGGTGGCGACGGGCAGAGCTTGGGGACAGCCGTGCCAGCGCGGCACCGGGCTCTTGGTGATGCTCAGGGGGTGGCAGGTGTTGGCGAAGGCCTCGGCGTGCGCCGGGCACTGCGGGAGGGTCTCGGTGATGAATCTGGGGCCCGGCAGGAGCAGCGGGGTGCAGCGGTCCCCGGGGTAGTGCATGGTGGAGTGGGGCCTTCAGACCTGCGGGGGAAGAGAGGAAAAGCAGCGATTTTTGTGGGATTTTTGTGATTCAGCGTCAAAAGTCGCCCACGCCCCGCTCTCCTCACGGTCAGTGATGCGGAGAGGGGTGTGTTTAGGAGGGGACGGAAAGTTCTGTCCTCGGCTCCAGGTTCTGCTCTCAAGAGGCTGAAAAAATCCGGACTTGCAGCCAGGCGAGCCGAGGAGGTTCGTGCCGCCCTTCAAACCTTTCAAACCACCCTTCAAACCTGGGCACTTCCCCCTGCTGAGCTGTTCCGTGACTCCCCGAGCACCTCGGGGCCCTCCCTGGGTCACCCTTTCAAGTTGAGCTCCTTCGAGATGAAAGAGGAGCCAAAATTGCGGGTGTGGCCACCCCATAATAGCCGGGTGTGGCCACGAAGCCACGCCGAGGGTGAGGAGAGGTTTGGGGCTCTCTGGAGCTCAGGTCTGACCTGTCCGAGCTCCGATCCCACAGGGATTTGGGGCCTGGAATGGGGCAGCTCTGGTTTCCTGAGACAGCAAATCCCAATTTTTTAGGTAACGCGGCAGCTTCACGTCAAAATATTTGGGGGAAGGAAGGCAAAATCAAGGTAAAATCTGAGCCGGATAAAGGGATTTAATATCCCAGAATCCCAGAAGATTTGGGGTTGGAAGGGACCTCGGCCCAGCCCTCCTGGCAGGACGGTGTCACCCAGAGCAGGTGATGCAGGTGGCTTGGGAATGGCTCCAGCTTCACAGATTTTGGGAGAATTACACCCAATAAAGCAGCCCCCTGTGCTGCACCAGGGCCCTGATTTTATTCTGGGACCCCAAAATCCGCTCCTAAACCCCCCCTGAGGGTGAAACCCCCTCTCCACCATGGGGAGTCCAGCTGAGACCCGAAAAGAACCAGGTGGCACCAGCAGGTTCCCACTTTTCTCCTCTGAATAGTCTCTCTTTTCCTTGGAAATCGTAGGAAAAACCATCCCAGCTCCAGAAAAACCCCAGTTTCAGGGAGTTTTCCCAGGTTTAAACAGGATTATTTTGACCAAGAATGGTTTCATCCCAATATTTTTTTGAGAGTAAAGCATTAAATTCAACAGCTGTGAAAAAAGAAATCTACATTTTCTGAGCACCCCTAACTCCGATCATTCCAGGATTTAAGGTTTCATCTTCCCAAATCCCATCGCCGGTTGTCCCAAACCAGGACAACTCGTTAGGGAAACCTCATTATCGCCACAATCAAAACAAATGTTGTCCAATAAAAACAACGCCGGGAAAACAATGGCAGCAATTACGGCAACAGCTCTTAATTAAGGGGATTATTTGCACCTCCCACTCATTTCTAGGGGGTTTTAGCCAGGAATTTTTAGGAATTGGGGTTTTGAGAGGTGCAGGCTCGGCTGGAGAGGCCTGACTTTCCCGTCTGAAATTCTGTCAGCTCCGTGCTCTGGTCGGAAAAAAACAAAATCCCTTTGTTTAAAATTCCATAAAAGCAGCAGCAAATTTTTTTTTTCCACTTCTTTTGGAGGAGCTGCCTCGGCTCTTCCAACTTCACACCCGATCCCTGCCGGGATCCAGCCCTTTATGGAGCCAAATCCTACCGGAAAACGCAGGGAAAGACCCCACAAATCCCACTCCTGCCTCCATGATCGGCGTGGAATTTCTCCCCCGCTTTTCTTCAGCTCAGCTCCAGCCGGAAGAGCCGCGCATCCCAAAAGGCTGGAGGGAATAAAATCGGAATTTCGGGAGCTCCTGTGGAAGCCGGACTTACCCAGGTCATGAGGGAGAAGAACCGGAGAGAAGTGCCCAGGAAAGGCCCGGGATGGCCGGGCTTTTATGGAGCCTGGGAATGCCCCAGGGAATTGGGGAGGTTGGGTTTGGGTTGGGTGATGCTTTAATTGCATCCCAATCCCGGCCACGTGCAGCTCCACGCTCCCAGGGATGTCCTGGATCACCTGGAGCTCCAGATCCCAGAGGTCGGACCAGAGCAAAACCCCTGGAAAACCAAGGGTGCTCAGGGATCCCAAATCTTCCTTGCCCACCCCGTGAAATTCCAGCCAAAACAGCCTTTTCCACCCCAGAAAAAAAAAAAAAAAAATCCCAGTGGAGCCCAGCCAAGGGAATGAACAAGGAATTCCTCATTCCCATGGGAGCTGCGGGCAGAAATCCCTTTGAAAACGCCGTCCAGGAAGGACTCGGGGCAGCCCATAATTACTGGGACAGGCGGATTCCTTTCCCGGGAATCCAGGGAAGAGAGGGATCATTAGGAGCCAGGAACCCTTTTGGGACAGCTCCCAAAAATTCCCAGTCACAAAGGGGCCGATCCTGCCCCGAGAGGTGACGCTTTTCTGGCACCACAAAGAGGAAAAGGGAGAAGGCTCATCCCAAAAAAACAAAATTCCCATTTCCTGCTCCGTCCCTCCCTTTTGTTCCCGGTTTATCCCACAAAAAAAACAAAAACCCAGGGACAATGAGCAGTGGCAGGGTTGGGAATGGCAGCTGGGAATGCATTTTGGGAGAGTTGCTGCTGCATGAGGGAAGGGCCTGGAATTTTCTTGGTCCCTGGAATTTTTGGGTTTTTTCAGTTTTGGTCCCTTTAATCTGAATCTGACGCTTTTAAATTCCAGGGATTCAGGCGAGGTGCCTGAAAAAGAGGGGAATGTCATGGAATGTCCTCATTGGAAGGGGCACCCAGGGAGCAAATCCAACTCCAGGCCCTGCATGGAATTCCCAGAATCCCACCCTGTTTCTGGGAAAACGCTCCTGGAGCCTTGGGAATTTTGCCATTCCGGAGGGACGCTGGTCACCCTCCACGGGAAGAATTTCCCTAAAATCCCAAACCTCCCCTGAGGTGAAATAAGTGAATTTTTGATGGAGTGAGAGGAAAATCCCTTATCCATAGGAAGGATCTGCTGGGATCCTTTCCCCGGAGCTTTCTAATGGACACCTGGATGTTTTTTAGGTGATTTTTGGTGGATTTGGCAGTGTTTATGCTCAGATTCCACAATTTAAGGATTTTTAACGTCAAGAATTCCATGATTGGAATATTGGAGTATTGGAATATTTGGTTCTTTGGATATTTGAATATTGGAACATTTGGATATTTGAAATATTGGATATTTGGATATTTGTATATTTGGATATTGGAATATTGAAATATTGGGATATTGAAACACTGGAATATTGGGATAGTTGGAATATTGAGCTCCGAATTAGGACCCACAAACTGAATTTCCTGATTAATTTCCTCCTTTCCCAGAAGCCTGGAGGCATCCCCGTGATTTCCATTTAATTTCCCGGCTCCACGGGAAATAACAGGGACACGGTGCCTGTTTTCCAGGTCGATCCCAGCATTCCAAGGGCTGAAGGGAGGAACCCTGAAGACAAATCCCGACTCCAACCTGGATTCCTCTCACTTTTATGGAGTTTCCCCTCCCCTGAACAACAACGAACTTTTTAATGCTGAGTTCCCTGACCTAAAATCTCAGGAATAAACAGGCGTCGGAGCGTGGATTAATCCAGGTTTTATGGGCTCCATGATCCCAATTCCTTGGGAAGCTCGGGATCAAGGAGCCTCCAAGAGCTGCTAATTCCTGGTTTTGTGTGCCCAGTGCGGGCGAGCAGAGCGTTAACACCGTGACCTGGCATTAAAAACGTCCTTAATTAGCATCCGAATGTCCTTAATTAACATTTGTGAGGCCCTTTCATCTCCCGGAGGCTCCTGGGACATTGAGGGGGGGTCATTATTCCCAATTAAACACCGGGAAAACTGAGGCACAGCTGAGTCAGAGCCAGGGCCAGGCTCCAGCACAACCCCCTCCAAAATATCCCCAAATCCCAGTGACCCCAAAATCCAGGATCCGCCCCCCAGGAGGATTTTTCCAGATGATTCCATGGGAAAAGCCACGAGGCCACCCCAAGATGGGACAACTCCTCCAGAGGTGATGGAGGGGCTGGGAATGTTGGGAATGTTCAGCCTGTGGAGACCCCACAGCCCTTCCCAGGATCTGCAGGGGCTCCAGGGAAGCTGGAGAGGGAATTTTCCTCAGGAACCACAGGGACAGGACACAGGGAATGGGGTTGGGTGACAGAGCCGGAATTTGGGTGGGATTTTGGGAAGGAATCGTTGCCTGTGAGGGCCTGGCCCAGGATATTCCATGGATTCCACATCCCTGGAAATGTCCAAGGCCAGGCTGGAGCAGCCTGGAATAGTGGGAATGTCCCTGCCCATGGAATGGGATGATTTTGATGTCCCCCAACCCAAACCATTCCATGATTTTATCCCTCGGTTTTAAGGGGATCCAGAGGGTTGGAAGGTGGGACGACCCCCAGCTCTGGGAGGTGGCAAAAAAAAGCCTCAGACTCCCAGGAGAAGGCAACTCCAGGATCTCCCAACACTTCCAGGAGCTCCTGGACAACTCCAGGTGGCAGCTGGAGCCAGGGAGGGGCAGGAGAAAATGCGGGACAGCGTCCCCAGCCCGGCCACTCCCCCCTGTCCCCGCTGGCACCACCCCTGGTCACCTCCTCGGGGTGAGCTCCTGCTCATTTTCCTAATGACCAGGCTCATCCGCTGCCTTTTCCAGCCCGGATTTCACTGGATTTAATAAATAAATATTTAATACTAAATAAGTGTTTCTTGTTAAAGAAATACTTCTTGTTAAATGAATATCCTATGTTTAGTATTTCTTATTAAATGAATATTTCTTATTAAATAAATATTTCTTATTAAATATTTCTTATTGAATAAACACCCCATGTTTAATATTTAATATTAAATAAATATTTATCATAATATTAAATATTTATAAGAATATTAAGTATTTATCATAATATTAAATATTCGTGTTAATATTCATAAAATAATTTATAATGATATCAAATGAACGTTGAATAAAAATTAAATTAAAAAACCACCAAGAGGCAGAAAACCAAGATTTTAATCCGAGGTCAGTCAAGCATGTTTATTTAAGTTTATATATGTATATATTTATAATACTCATACGCTTCTGTAAATAAAGTTTGTTTTCAATGCGCATCTTCAGTATAAAGAATTTAATTAATTACCTTTACAATGAAACATTTGTAAAATAATCCTGCTACAACTTTCAGTGTTATTTCGAACAGTTCATTTCAAGTTGTGGTTTTTATCTTAATTAAGGGATAAAAACTCGGCGTGGAACATTTCACACCGGGAATTCTTGGGGAATTCCTGTTTGGGGACTCTGCTGGATTCAGGGGTTAAAAAAACCAGGAATTCTGGCCACATTCCAAAGGGAAAGGGCTCTCCTGGGCTGGGATGATCCTTATCCACCTGGATTTGAGGAATTCCCTCTCTGTGCACCAGAAAAGGTCTGGAGTCTCCCTCCCTGGGGATATTCCAGAACCATCCCATGCTCCGGGATCACCCTGCTGGAACAGGGAATTTGGACCCATCCTGGTCCCTCCTGACCTCTCCAGCCCTGGGATTTTGAGTGAATTTTATCCCATTTCCTTCAGAAATTCACGTTCGGCTTCCAAGTCCAACCCCAAATGTCCTGGAAAGCTCTGAGCCTTGTGGAATCCAACTCAACCAGAACATTCCCTCCCGATTCCAGGAATAAACCTGGAGCTGGGATCTGGACCAGTCCTCCTGAAGCTGTGGAGATCTGGACTCCTCAGACCTTTCTATTCCTTCGTTTAATGTTATTTTTATTGCTTAAAATCAGGATTTCTTGGAATTCGGTGGGAATTCGATCCCATCCCACCAACGCCTTGCGGCAGATCAAGGAGAGAGCCGGAGGCCCCCAGAATGTCACCAGGGAAAGGGAGAGAAGCGCTGGAAAACCGGGATAACGCCGATGGGAGCGACGGGAGGAGATGAAGATCCCAAATCCCAATTTCCCGGGGATTGTTCTCGTCCTGCTCCCTGTCACCAGGGCCACTTGGGAGCCGAGCAGTATTTCTTGGCGTGGCTGGAGATCTTCACTCCACCAGACTGCTGGGGGACGCACTTGGTGGAACTTTGCTGGGGGATGCACTTGGTGGAACTTTGCTGAGGGACGCATTTGGTCACGCTTTGCTGAGGGACGCATTTGGTTACGCTTTGCTGAGGGACACAAATTGTCCCACACTGCTGAGGGACACACTTGGTGGCACTTTGCTGAGGGACACACTTGGTCATACCTTGCTGAGGGACACATTTGGTCACACTTTGCTGAGGGATGCACTTGGTGGCACTCTGTTGAGTGACGCTCTTGGTTACACACTGCTGGGGGACACAGATTGTCCCATATTGCTGAGGGACACACTTGGTGGCACTTTGATATGGAACACACTTGGTTACGCTCTGCTGAGGGACACAAATTGTCCCACACTGCTGGGGAACACACTTGGTGGCACTTTGCTGATGGATGGACTTGGTCATACCTTGCTGAGGGACACATTTGGTCACGCTTTGCTGAGGGACACAAATTGTCCCACTCTGCTGCTGGGGAACACACTTGGTGGCACTTTGCTGAGGGATGCACTTGGTTACACTTTGATGGGGGACACACTTTGTGGCACTTTGCTGAGGGATGCACTTGGCCATACCTTTCTGGGGGACACACTTGGTTATGCTCTGCTGAGGGACACACTTGGTGGCACTTTGCTGAGGGACAGAAATTGTCCCACACTGCTGCTGGGGGACACATTTGGTGGCACTTTGCTGAGGGACAGAAATTGTCCCACACTGCTGCTGGGGGACACATTTGGTGGCACTTTGCTGGGGCACACAAACTCCCCCACTCTGCTGCTGCGGGACACAAACGCTGACCCCACCAGCGTCACTCTGCTGCGGGACACACTTGGTGACACATCTGTGCCACTGCTGGGGGACACAGGGGGTGACGCTCTGCTGCTGCTGCTGCTGCTGGGGGCCAGGCGCCGTCACCCAGTGGTAGGAGACGCTTTGGGCCGCGCGCTGCTGGGGGACGCAGGAGGTGACGCACTTGGGGCCGCCCTGCTGGGGACAGAAGGTGGTCACACACCGCTGGGGCACGCACCTCGTGGTGCTCTGCTGCTGCGGGATGCCCTTGGAGGCGTAGGGCGGCCGCGGGACGCAGGTGGTGACGCACCTGGGCACAGCTTTCTGCTGGGGCACGCACTCGGGCTGGGGCACCTGCAGCTGCTGCGGCACGCACTGGGTGATGCTGGCGATGCCCGTGCCGCCCGTCAGGCGCTGCTGTGGCACGCACGTTGTCACGCACCTGGGGACAACCTGCTGCTGCTGCTGCTGCTGGAGGGCGGGCGGGCACTGCTGTGGCACCTGCAGCTGCTGCGGCACGCACTGGGTGATGCCCGCGCCGCCGGTCGCGCGCTGCTGCGGTGGCACCCACGTTGTGGCACGCTTGGGGACAATTTGATGCTGCAGGAGGTGCTGGGGCACGCAGGGGGGTTGGCAGAGCTGGCGGGGCACGGCCTGGGTGAGGCTTTGCTGCTGGCACACGCTGGAGGACATCGACCGCTGCTGGGGGACGTGGATGGGCACAGCCTGGGGGATGCAGGTGGTGGAGTGCCACCGCTGAGACGGGAAGGGGAGGCCAGGGGACGGTGCCACGGGGTGCTGGTGGAGCGGAGGGAGGTGCTGGTGGAGGTAGCAGGACATCTTGGGGATGCTCGGTGGGACTGGAAGGACACGGACGGGGTTGGAATGAGGTGAACTTTGAGGTCCCTCCCAACCCAACCCATTCGGTGACACCTGAGGAAGGCTGGACAGGTGAGTTCCTCGTGGTCCCCACACCTCGGGGACAGGTCCCAACACAGCCCCAGCAGCACCTGAGGGACCCAACTGCTCGCTTTTACCTCTGAACTACGGCCTGAACCCAAACTGGGGACTTTTGGGGACACCCAGCACTGAATGTCCCACCAGCGTGGTGAGGACATCGCTGAAGATCTGACTTGAAGTCACTCAATATCTTCTCAAAGCCCTCATGGTTCCCTGTCACAGATTGTGACCCCCTCCCCATCCCTGGAGGGAACTGATTTGGGATCCCAAACTGATCCTGGAGCTGCTTTCCATCCTTAAATCCAATCCCCAATCCCCCACCCCTCCCTTCCCTCTTTTTGTGGCCTCCTGGTGATGCTTTGAGGAGAAATCCCAACCCTAAGGAGCTCTGAACCTCTGGCCACCTCTGCCAGAGCTGGAGAGGCCGAGGCCCCCCAGGGCAGGGGTCCCCAGCCCCCCCGAAGTTCAAGCTCGTTAACGAAGCGAAGTTAATTAAAGGGGATTGAGGCCACAACGGCACCAGGCTGCTCCCAGCTCCTCTGGGATTGTGTGGCCCAACACAGCAGAGCTGTGAAATCAAACAGCCCCCAAATTCATGCAAAACCCCCTAATTAATTAATTCATTATAAATTAAAACTTCTCTCGCTCCCAAATTCCCCTTTTTCAGGAGCAAATCTGGGACTCAGATACTCAGCAGCGAACACCAAGAGTCCTCTCCCAATTCCAACCAATCGGTTTTTAAAACTTCTCCCAAATATCAGTTTTTATATGGAAAAATCAGGAATAAATCTGAATTTCATAATCACAGAATCCCAGAGCGATTTGGGTTGGAAGGGACATTAAAGATCAACTCAACCCCTGCCATGGGACACCTTCTGCAGTCCCAGGTGGCTCCAGCCTGGCCTTGGACACTTCCAGGGATGGGGAATCCATGGAATAACCTGGGCCAGGACCTCCCCAGCCTCACAGGGAACAATTCCTTCCCAAATCCAACCTAAATTTCCCCTCTTTCATTTTTAACCAATTCCCTCTTTTCCTGTTGCTCCAGTCCCTTTCCAGCCTCCCTTCTTGCAGGGAACGTTCTCCTTGGAAACCACCAATCCCACCCCAAAACAAGCTGTAATTTCTTCCCAAATCCACGTGAATTTTCCCAGATCTCACCAAACCCAAGTCCCCCTTCCAAACCCTGTCCAGCCTGACCTTGGACACTTCCCGGAGTGGGGAATCTTCTCTGAGCAACCCAATCCTGCCCATCCCCACTCTCGGAATAAAGAATTCCCTCCTAATTCCCCATCCCAGCACCTCCAGAGGCTCAGGAACCGGACTCACCCAGCTCCCGGGGGTGGGAAGAACTTCCAGAGGCGACCAGCGCGTCCCAGCTCCGGGAGAGCTTTTATAGGGCCGCCGGAGGTGCCTGGGAGCTGCCAGGGCCCCATTAATTCCCGGCCCTCCTGGAGTGAGTCGGAGCCACCGACTCATCCCTGACAATGAGTGGTTCCATGTCAGCTTCCCAGAGCCCGCGTAATTACCTCGGGATAATCCCGCCTGGCACGGGAAGCCTCGATGGCATTCGGAGCAGCAGCCCCAGCCTCGGGCTGTTTTTGGGGAGTGAACCCCCTGGATGTGTAGGAATGGCTTTCCAGGGGTTTTTTCCGTCCCTGGGAATGGCTTGGGGGTCTCACCCTTCCCAAATCTGACCTAAACTTCCCCTCTTTCACTTTTAACCCATTCCCCCTTTTCCTGTCGCTGCAGCTCCCGATGGAAAAGTCCCTCCCAGCCTCCCTTTTTGCAGGGAATGTTTTCCCTGGAAACCACCAATTCCACCTGAAAATGAGCTGTCATTTTTTCCCAAATCCACCCCGGATCTCTCCTTGGAAATGGGATGGGGTCATCCCAATAAATTTATGGCGGTATTGGATTTGGGATGGGTTTTCCATGGGTGTCTCCAGTTCCGTGGTTGCCTCTCACCCACCCTGCAATGCCCAGATTTTGGGGGTGTTTGGCCAAGTTTTGGGCAGGGATTTGGATCCACTGAGGGAAAGCAGGAAAACAAATCTGCCCTTGGATATCTCGTTGTCCATCAAAATCTTCATTTTTTAATAAAAAACTCGAATTCTCTCCCTTTCCTGAGGTTCCAGGTCAGTGCTGATGTCACCAGGGCTGGACATTATTTTGTCCTGGTCCCTCTCAGCTCTCCTTGGGATGGGCAGGAAGAAATTGTTCCATGGTGCTGAGCAGGAAGGGTCTGGAGAATTCCATAATTAAAGGAGCGTTTCGCCCTCTCGGCTTCTTCCCCCATGTGGGGCACAATTACCCAAGAGCTCCCAAACTTCCTGATTCATTTTCGTGTCCAAATTATTCGGGGCCCTTTCTCCTGGCCACAAAAACCACCGGGGTGGGGCCATTTCTCCCAGGTCACAAGAAACCACAATTTTTAATAAAAAAAAATTAAAATACTCAGGTTCTGCCTCCCTCCCTGTGGGTTTGGGCTCTGTGTTGGTGTCACCGGAGCTGGGCATTATTTTGTCCTGGCCCCTCTGAGCTCTGCTGGAGCCAGCAGGGACAAATTGTGGCTTTTTGGGGGTTATTTTGTGCCAAAATGAACCCGTAAAATCTCTGAGCAGATTTTTAGTGACTTCAAAAAATTCATCTCCCGGTTTTATGAGGAGATTTTTCAGTCTGTGTGAGATAAGGAGTTGAATCACCGAGAAAGTCCCACGTGATTTTTTCGCAGGAAGTTTATTTTTGGGTGACAGCCGAGCTGGTTGTGCAAGGGCTGCCACCCAAACCTGGCTGTGCCTCACCTCTCCCGGTCACCTGAGAGTCACTGGGTGCCACATTCCCGCTGCTCCGGGGGCAGGTGACAGCCTCGGGATCCCACACGGAGCCAGAGGTGACAAAAAGCTCCAGGAGCTGATAAACTTCCTCCAGCCCCGTGTGGCTTCCCCAGATATTCAATTCTTATCTCACACAGATTTAAAAAAACCCTCTAAAACCGGGAATTAATTTTTTTTTATGTTACTGAAAATCTGCTCAGAGATTTTACGAGTTCATTTTGGCACAAAATAACCCCCAAAAAGGGACAATTTGTCCCTGCTGGCTCCAGCAGAGTTCAAAGGGACCAGGACAAAATAATGCCCAGCTCTGGTGACACCGACACAGAGCCCAAACCCACAGGGAGGGGAGCAGGGCCTGAGTATTTTAATTTTTTTTATTAAAAAATGTGGAACTGGGAGAAACGGCCCCACCCGGGTGGTTTTTGTGGCCAGGAGAAAGGGCCCAGAATAATTCAGGCACGAAAATGAATCAGGAAGTTTGGGAGCTCTTGGGTAATTGTGCCCCACATGGGGGAAGAAGCAGAGAGGGCGAAATCCTCCCTTTTTCATGGAATCCTCCATCAGGAACAAATCCCGACTTTTCCTGCTCAGCTCTGAGTGTTCAGCTCCACCTGAACCACAAGAACGTGGCTTTGTTGTGGCTTCATTCCCACAGGAATCATTTCTTTGATCCGAAGCCACAATTCCTGCGTGGTTTTCAGCTCCAAATGTTGGAGGTGTGAACCTCCCTTCGACCACAATGAGCAGTTCATGTTTCGTGTTTATAAATTATAAATAAACACTATTTTTTATAAATTTTATAGAAATACATTTCTATTATTAGATATTATATATTATTATAATATTATAATATTATTATTATAATATTATTATAATATTATAATAATATTATATTATTATAATATTATCTCTTATTATTTATATACTATTTATATTTCTTTTATCCAGGTCTGGACAGCGGCAGGTGGGACACCAGCAGGAATTTCCACCCGAAAAAGGTGGGAAGGATCTTTCCAAGGAGGAATTCACAGAGCAGGGCTGATTTTACATCACTCCAGGCTTCGACCCAACGCCCCGGATCCCACCTTGAAAATTCACCTTTTTTTGTCTCCTCTCTCCTTTTGTTCTGCTGCCGAGTTTCTATTTTTGGAGCAGGGCGGGAGCTCTGCATTCCTGGGGCTTTGGCTCAGCCTCCAGAATCGCGGCTCCTTCGCATTCCTGATTTATTAAACCCCAAGGTCCCACCCGGCTCCTCCTCCTGGGCTGTTTTTGACCTCCCTCTTTCACCTCCTCTGTGCCAGGGCCCTGCTTTAGCTCCTTTCCTCCACCTTTAGCACCTTTCCTCACCTGGCAGCGACTTCCAGGTGGACTCAGATGTGTTAAAAAGGGCAGAATTCCAAAATCCCTGAGGCTGGAAAAGCCCTCCAGGACCATCGAGTCCAAGCTGTGCCCCATCCCCACCTGGATACCCAAACCAACGTCCAGGAATCCCTCGGACACCTCCAGGGATGGCCACCCCAAACCTCCCTGGGCAGCCCCTTCCAAGGCCTGGCCGCCCTTTCCAGGAGGGATTTTCCCAAATTTCCACCCGGAGCCTCCCCTAGCACAGCTCAAGGCCGTTCCCTCTTGTGCTGTCCCCGTTTTTTGGGATCAGATCCCAAATCCCCCCAGGAAGAGCCCGAAATTCCCCCTGGATCCCCCTTTTCTCCAGGTGGAGCCCCCCCCCAGCTCCCTCAGGATTTTCCAGACCCTTCTCCTGCTTCTCCAGCTCCATTCCCATCTCCAGCCCCTCCATGTCCCTTTTCCATGAGGGGACACGGCCCGAGTGTCCCCAACCACCAGAGCGCAGCATTGGCCCACGCAAGCAGCTCTGGAAAATCCCTTTGGATCCTCCCTCTCTCTCTCCAGGAGAAGTTTGGATTTTGGATTTGGCTCAGCCCAACCCCTTTTTTGCCGCTGGATCCGGGAAGAACCCGAGGCACCAGCGCAGACTGGGGTGTCCTGCTGGGAATCAGCTCCTTGGAGAAGGACCCAAGGGTCCTGGTGGGCAAATCCTGTCCCTGACCTGTCCCAGGCCTGGGGGGTCTTGGGGACATCAGGAAGAGAATTCCCAGGAGATCGGGGAGGGATCCCCCACCTCCCCTGTTCAGCCTCCTGTTCCCACTGCTGGAAAATCTGGGAATGTTCAGCCTCTGGAGACCTCAGAGTCTCTCCCAGGATCTGCAGAGGCTCCGGGGAAGATGGAGAGCGACTTTTCCTCAGGAACCACAGGGAATGGGGTCAGAGAGACAGAGGGGGAATTTGGGTGGGATTTTGGGAAGGAATTGTTCCCTGGGAGGGTGGGGAGGCCCTGGCCCAGGTTATTCCATGGATTCCCCATCCCTGGGAATGTCCAAAGCCAGGTTGGAGACCCCTGGGACAGCAGAAGTTGTCCCGTGGCAGGGGTTGGAATGAGATGATTTTTAAGATCCCTTCCAACCCCACCCATTCCATAATTCCATGATTCCTGAGCTTCCCAGGATCCAGACAATTCCTATAAAACTCCCATCCCTGGCTGAGTTTCCCGGCTCCCAGGAGACGCACGGGGTTGAGTCAGGTCTGGGACTCTGCTATAAAACTTCCCCCATAAATCCCCCAAACTCATCCCAAATCTTGCTCCATGGTTCGTGCCCCATTTTCGGATTTCCCAGGCTGTTCCTGGGCTGCTCCTTGAAAATCTCATCCCAATTCCCAGCCTAAACTAATTCCTGATTTCTTCTCTGCTCCTTGAAATCCTCTGCTAATTCCCGGCCTAAATTTAGTCCTAATTTCTTCTCTGCTCCTTAACAACCTCTGCTAATTCCCAGCCTAAATTTATCCCTAATTTCTCCTGCAGGGCTCTGATTGCCTCACTCAAACCCCACAACTTTTCCAGCGGCCATCCCATCAAAGAATCCAATTCCCAATTGCTTCATTCCCTGTCTGGAGCTTGGGATGAACTCGTTGGAGTTCAGCCTTTCCCAGGTTTTTCCAGGACCTGGTGGAAAAGTGGAGCAGCCTTGGGGTCACCCAAGGAGGAATTGGGACATAGGGCCAGGGTTCAGCCTTCCCTGACCTCTTGGAAAAGGATAAAATCCCATTTTTTGGGGTATCAGCTGCCTGGTGCTCCTGGTGCCACAGGGAGGTTGCCAGGGAGCCTCTTGGATCTGGAATAAAGTGGGGGTTTTGCTCCCAAAAAAGTGAATTCAGGCCCTGAATTGGAATTTTTATGAGGATTTGCTGCCTGCTTTATTTTTGTGGTTGATCCTGGCAGGATGGAAGCCATGGAGGTTGAGCAGAACATCTGGAAAACACCCGGGTAACACCAAAATTCCACGTTTTGGATGTGACCAACGCAGAAATTCCTTAAAACCGGGGAGTTTTCCCATCTAAAATCAGGAAAAAACACCTGGGCATTTCTGGAGCTGATGGATGGGCGCTGAAACGCCACAAAAAGCTGAGCTTTGAGAAGTCACCGGGGTTATCCTGACCCTAAAGCCAGACTTAACCTCCCCCGAGCCTGACCCAGAACAAAGAGCTCCTAATTAGAGAAACCAAGAGTTAATTAAGTAATAAAACCCTTTTAGGGTGAAGCAAGAGGGACCCGGGTGAGGAGTTTCATTCTCATTTTGCCCTGAGCACTGAAAAATCGCCCAAATTGCGAATTTGCTCCTCGCTGGACTCATAATGAGAGGAGTTTTCTCGTCTGCAGCTCGTTTGCAGCTCTTTAATTACAAATTAAAAGAGGAGCTCCATCCCTGCTCGTCCTCTCACGTTTCCTTTGGTCCCTGCCCCCGTGCCCAGAATCATGGAATGGTTTGGAATCGTGGAAGGGTTTGGAATTGTGGAATGGTTTGGAATCGTGGAAGGGTTTGGAATCGTGGAATGGTTTGGAATCGTGGAATGGTTTGGAATCGTGGAATGGTTTGGAATCGTGGAATGGTTTGGAATCATGGAATGGTTTGGAATCGTGGAATGGTTTGGAATCGTGGAATGGTTTGGAATTGTGGAATGGTTTGGAATCATGGAATGGTTTGGAATCGTGGAATGGTTTGGAACTGCAGAGTGGTTTGGAATCGTGGAAGGGTTTGGAACTGTGGAATGGTTTGGAATTGTGGAATGGTTTGGAATCAAGGAATGGTTTGGAATCAAGGAATGATTTGGGTTGGAAGGGACCTCAAAGCTCATCCAGTTCCAATCCATGTGCAGGGACACGTTCCCCCATCCCAGGTCGCTCCAAGCCTGGTCCAGCCTTGCCTTGGACACTTCCAGGGGAAGCCACAGAGGCCCTGGGAGTCTCCAGATCTGCCCCAGACCGATACTGGGAGATCCTGTACGTGCTAATTAAGCCATCCAGCAGGTGCTAATTAAACCTTTGTCTCGTGAGATGAGTTCACGCCGATGTCCAGCCCGGAGCGGTGACGGACACAAAAATGGGGAACGAGATGGGCGTGGACCAAACCCTCCTGAGAGCTCCGGGCGAGGCTGGGCCGGTTCGGCCACTCCTGAGTCACGGCAGGGCTCGAAATCCAGCGGGGCAAAAGTTCCCTCAGAGCCTTCCCTGTGTGCACAAAAGTCCTGGATCCTGGGGGGGAAAAAAATCAGGGAGAATCCGTGGGGTCCTGAGGGAAGCGTCCTCACTTCCAAAAAAATCTGATCGCTGCACAAAAATCCCCAAATCCTGGGTGGCAAAAAACCTCCATGGAGTCCTGAGGGAGGGCTCCTCGCTTCCCAAAAAAATCTGATTTTTTTCCTTTGGAAAGTGAAGCAAAAATCTCCAGGATCCTTGGGGACACAGAGACACCTCCATGATATCCCAGATATCCCAGAAATCATGGAGTTATTCCATGAAGAACTGCTGAGAATCTGCCACGTCA
Organism: Monarcha castaneiventris obscurior; assembly: GCA_026261815.1. Lineage (NCBI taxonomy): Eukaryota > Metazoa > Chordata > Aves > Passeriformes > Monarchidae > Monarcha > Monarcha castaneiventris. Next base: position 93,752 of record JAMPIT010000239.1, read on the forward strand.
CCTGCTCCACACCTGGAAGGTCCCTGATAAGCTCGGGATTTGTGGGATCTGGAGCAGCAATTCCCAACCAGGAATGCCGGGCTGGGGCCAGCAATTTTCTTCCCTGTGGTGTCACGACCCCTGGAATTAGTGGGATTTGGGATGGACTGGGAGCTCCACGTTCCCTCCGTTCCCTCACGTTTCTCCCGTCGTTTTCCCAAAGGTCTCGCTCCGGCGGATTTCACCCCGCCGCTAAAAATAGAATTTGTGCAATTCCAGGGGGATGGGAAAAGCAATTCCACCTCTCCTCCGGGAAAAACATTCCCTCCCTTTCCAGGGGCTGACTCCGGAGCCTGTTTGGGCAATATCCATCACTTTAAGGTCAGGAATTAAGGAATATCCATAATTTTTGTGCTGAGGTTGCAGCCCAGTGACCTCCAGAACATTTCCAGACTGGATCCAAACCAGTTTAAGGTCAGGCCGCATCTCCTGATCTCCAGACAGGGTTTAGGATTAGGTTTAGGTTCAGGATTAGGTTTAGGATTAGGTTTAGGTCTCTCCCTCCCAGCTATGGGAAGTGTTTGTCTTTAATCCCTGGATGTTGCAAGTCCAGGGTTTAAATCTGGCACTGAAATATTCCAGAAATCCTCTGGAGTAGCTGAAATCAAAATGTCCCAAGCCCATGGAGGTGTCCTGTCTCTCTCTGGGGCTCTGAGGGATGGACAGAGCCAAGCTCTGACCTGGGGAGGGGAATTTCCTTGGGAATGTTGCACAGAAATTGGGGTGGAAGGTTGGAGGTGATGAAATTCCCTGTCTGCTCCCAAACTCGGCTGCTCCGCCCTCACCGAGCCAAAAACCAGGATCAGGGAATCGTAAAATTGTGGGATCAGAGAATCATGGAATCACAGAGAATCAGGGAATTGGAAAATCATGGAATTAAAGAAACACGGAATCATAAAATCATGGAATTCCGGCATCAGAAAATCGTGGAATAATAGAATCAGAGAATCGTGGAATCACAGAGAATCAGGGAATCATAAAATCATGGAATCGGAGGACCAAGGAATCATAAAATCACAGAATAACAGAATCAGAGAATCATGGAATCATGAAATCAGAGAATCATGGTATCATGGAATCATAAAATCATGGAATCAGAGGATGGCAGAACCACAAAATGATGGAATAATAGAATCAGAGGATAATGGAATTGTGGAATAGTAGAAGCATAAAATCATGGAATAATAAAATCAGAGAATCAGAGAAAATCAGAGAATCATGGAAAGGTTTGGGATGGAAAGGACCTTCAAGACCATCCCATTCCAACCCCCTGCCATGGCCAGGGACAATTCCCACCATCCCAGGTTGCTCCGAGCCCCATCCAACCTTTCCTCGGACACCTCCAGGGATGGGGCAACGCTGAACCCCGAGTTTTTAACGACTCTGATCTCCTTCCCTGCATCTCCCTGCAGGAAGGGCAGAATTCCAGGAGCTTATCTCGGTTCCCGTGCCCTGACAACCACGAGGCTGCCTCGAAAGCAGCCGGGCAGGTCTGGGAAGTGCCCTAATTCCAGCCTCCAGCTCAGCTCCCACTGGAATTGGCACCAGCGGAGCAGCTGGGAAGGCCTGACTCAGGATTTAGGCTTGGGCTGGGGTATTCCCAAAGCTGGAGACTAAAACTAAGCCTATCCCAGAAAGAAACAGCAAGGCAGGACCCAGGAGGAAAAAGGGGAATTGCACGGATGGTGCTGCTCTGGGAGAAAATTCCGGAATTCTGGGCATCCCGGCCTTGTGCTGCCAAAGGATTATTGAGGGAGGAAGTTGCTCCACATCGGGAGCAGCAGCTTCCATGTGCTGCCCAGGAATTCCGGGAGGTGACGTGGGACCAGCTCAGCCTGCTGGAAGTGATTGCATCGGGATTTGGTCTGATAAAAGCTCCGGAAAAGCCACGGAGACGGGCCCGGGAGAGGCCCGAGATGACCAAAGGTGATGAAATTCCCGGCTGGGTGGGACACGGTGTCTCCAGGGAGGGAAATCGTCTTCCCCTCACAGCTCCGGGCCCATGTCCTGATGGCTCCTGGAGATTTGGGGGATTGGGATTGGATTTCTCAGGGTTTTCCACTCCATAAATGTATTTTTTTTCCCCTGGAATAATCCTTAGGGAATGCACTGCGTACACGGAATTCCCTTTATTTCACATCTAGGTCAAAACACCTTTTTTAATTCCATTCTGGAACTCCGTGGGGCCGGTTCCCAAATTCCACTTGGGTGGGAAAAATCTTGGCTATCGTTAAAAATCCCTTGGAGGTAAACTCAGTTCCCTGCTCCGTCAGATTTGGGTGGGTGGGAGCTGAATCTCTGTGGAAAATGAGATTTTTTCCAGAGAATTCCAGGATTATTGAGGTTGGAAAAGCCCCCCAAGATCATCAAGTCCAAATTCTGATGGATCAACACCTTTCCAGCCAGCCCAGAGCCCTGAGGAATGTCCAGGAATTCCTTGGACACCTCCAGGGATGGTGACCCCAAACCTCCCTGGGCAGCCCCTGACCACCCTTCCCAGGAGGAAATTCCTGGAACTTCCAGGAAATTTCTCCGAATGATTCCAAACCAAAATGAAAGTTGAAGGAAACCCATGAGGTTTTTCCCAGGAAAACCCATCCCTGGTTTTTATAATCCCAAATAAAGGCACTTCAGAGGATTCATTGATGAAGAGCAGGGGAGAGAAACACAAATCATCCCTCCCTCTCCCAAATTCCCAGAAAATCCCAGGAATTAGACATCAGGGTGGGGGTTTAGCTGTGGAACCACTCCTGGATGGGTCGAGGTGCGACCAAACCACACCAAGCCCCCAAACCTCAACGGGGTCTTCCACAAATCCATGAACCTGAGGGTCTGACCTTTATCCACGGAGAAATTCCATGGTTCCATGGGATTAGTCAGGGGAATAAACTCGGAATCCTCTCTGGAAAGTGCCTACGTGTAAAACCCGGCCGGGCAGGAGCGGTTGTGAAAGAATGAGCTCATCAGCCAGGAGGACTCATTCCCAGAAGGCAGGGCTTTGAAACCCTATAAAAGTTCCCAAATCTCCCGGCTCCAGCATCCACTCGGCTCCCGCTGCTCCCTCGGCACCGGCTGGGTGAGTCCGGGAATCCAGGGATTCCTCAGGGAGCTTTGGGATTGAGAACCCTGAGATTCCTCAGGGAGCTTTGGGATTGAGAACCCTGAGATTCCTCAGGGAGCTTTGGGATTGGGAATCTGGAGGTTCCCTGGGGAGTATTTGGGATTGAGAATCCCGAGATTTTTGGGGAGGGTTGGGATTCAGAATCTAGAGATTCCTCAGGGAGATTTGGGATTAAGAACCCTGAGATTCCTCAGGGAGCTTTGGGATTAAGAACCCTGAGATTCCTCAGGGAGGTTTGGGATTGGGAATCCTGAGATTTTTGGGGAGGGTTGGGATTCAGAATCTAGAGATTCCTCAGGGAGGTTTGGGATTGGGAATCCTGAGATTCCTCAGAGATGTTTGGGATTGGGAATCCTGAGATTTTTGGGGAGGGTTGGGATTGGAAATCTGGAGATTCCCTGGGGAGTTTTGGGGGTTGAGAATCCCGAGATTTTTGGGGAGGGTTGGGATTCAGAATCCAGAGATTCCTCAGGGAGGTTTGGGATTGGGAACCCTGAGATTCCTCAGGGAGTTTTGGGATTGGGAATCCCGAGATTTTTGGGGAGGGTTGGGATTCAGAATCCAGAGATTCCTCAGGAAGCTTTGGGATTGGGAATCCTGAGGTTCCTTGGGAAGGGTTGGGATTCAGAATCCCGAGGTTTTTGGGGGATATTTGGGGTTCTGCTCCTCAGCTCAGCCGTTCAGGAAGGGTTGGATTTGGTGCCTTGGGAAACGCAGAGGGTTCTTGGAAAGGAGGGAATTTGTGGGCATTGGGGCAGCCCGGAAATGGCTCTGGAAGGCAAATTAAAACCGAGTCTAAATCTGAGGGCAATTAAGTCCTAAATTAGACCCTTCCTGAGGCACGGATCAGGTGGAATTCCGGATCAGATGGAATTCCGTTGGTTTAGGGATGAATTTCCTGCCTCCAGGGAAGGACACCAAATCCTCCCCTGCCAAATCCATTTTTCCTTTGATTCTGCTGTTTTACAACCAACAAATATCGTTAAAACTTCCCTTTCATCCAGGAATTCTTTGGGAAAAGGCAGATTTGGGAGCACGAGGGTGCTGCAAGGGAGCCGAGAGATGAAAATAACCCCAATGTGCCACCTCATTTATGTCAGGAGCAAGATATTAATTAATAAATTAATTAATTAACTACTATCTTATCAGATTAAAAAAAAAGCGGGAAGAGAGGAGCGATCCCGATCTGGAGGGTGAGGAAGAGAGGAGGGAATTGGCTTTGAGAGGAGCTGGGAACCACCCAGGGAAAGGAGAAGGAATTTCCCCCTCTCTCTGCCAGGGGAGGAGTTCAAAACCCCCCTTTCCAAATCCCCGCTCCTGGAATTCTCACCTTTCATTCCCGCCCTCGGATTCAAAAAAGAAAGGAATTCCCGAAGTCCAGGGGAGCCACAGAACTGTTCCCAAATTGTCGGGTGGCCCCGGGAGGAGAAATCGGCGCTGCCCGCTCTGACTCAGGAGGTGACAGAGGTCACTTGTGCCAATCCCAAAATTCGGGGACGCCTCATCCCTGAAAATTCCCTTCCAAGGGCCGAGCCTGGGTCACCGAAATCCTCGGCGTTGTCCCCCGGCGCCAGAGGAGGAGTTGTCTCCTTGCGAATTTAACCCTCAGCTCGCCGCAGCCTCGAGAAACCTCCCCTGGCGTTCCAAATTCCAAGGAAAAACTGGAAATCCAGGGGCAAACCCGCCTGAATTATTTCGGGTTTATCAATCTAAAATATCCCCTTGTTCCCACATTTTTTTTTTTTTTTCCGGCGTACCAAACGTCCTGAAATGTTTGTTTTTAGTCTATTTTTTTGGTGATGTTGTTTTGGGCTTTCGGGGCTTTGCCAGCTCCTGTCCGCAATTCCCAAAAGGGATTTGGGACTTTGGGAAGAGCAGGAGGAAGAGCTGTGAAGTGGAAATCGGCTCTGCCTCCTCAGAAAGGAGGGACGAGATCAGGGCAGGAGATGAAGGAGAGGATGGGAAAGGAGGAATAAATAAATTCCTTCTGGGAAAACCTCGGGAAGCACAGGGCGAAGGAGGAAAACTCGATTTTTGTTTCTTTTAATGCTTTTTTTAAAATATATATATATTTGTGTCACCCTCATCCCGCCGCAGCTCCTTCGGTAACACGAGGAATTCCCACTTTTCTTCCAGGTTTTCCCGCAGAGATGTCTCTGAACCAGATGCAAATCAAGCAGGAGCTCACGCTGCCCCCGGGCCTGGGCAAAACCCTCCCAAAACAGAGCCCGGAGCCCGTCCCGTGCCCGCCGCAGCATCCCGAAATCCAGGTGCCCTCCCCTTGCCCCGAGCCGCTCCCAGCCGTGGCAAAATGCCCGGAAAAAGCGATTCCAGTGCCAGCCGCGGGCGTGGAACCGGGAAAAGGGGAAGCGCCGGTGGTTGCGGTGCCCCAGTGCCCGCCCCAGGAGCAGCAGCAGCAGCAAACCGAGCTCCCCACGACATTCCCACCCGCGCCGTGCCCCGAGCCTGCTCCGAGGCTGGAAGAGAAATCCTGCCCGGAACCCACCCCGGGAGCCCTGGAGAAGCAGGAGGCCAAGGAAATCCCGGTTCCAGTGGCTGTTCCCGTTCCCGTTCCCTGCTCCGAGGGTGCAGCGTGCGCCCAGGAGAAGCAGCAGTGCAAGGAAATCCCGGTGTCCGTCCCTGATCCTGTCCCGTGTTCCCAGGAAAAACAGGAATGCAAAGAAATCCCGGTGTCCATCCCAGAAAAGCAGGAATGCAAGGACAGCCCGGTCCCGATCCCAGTGCCGCTCCCTGATCCCGTCCCGTGCTCCCAGGAGAAGCAGCAGTGCAAGGAAATCCCGGTGTCCATCCCAGAAAAACAGGAATGCAAGGAAATCCCGGTGTCCATCCCAGAAAAACAGGAATGCAAGGAAATCCCGGTGTCCATCCCAGAAAAACAGGAATGCAAGGAAATCCCGGTGTCCATCCCCGATCCACTCCCTGATCCCGTCCCGTGCTCCCAGGAGACGCAGCAGTGCAAGGAAATCCCGGTGTCCATCCCAGAAAAGCAGGAATGCAAGGACACCCCTGTCCCGATCCCAGTGCCACTCCCTGACCCTACCCCGTGCCCCCAGGAAAAGCAGGAATGCCAGGAGATCCCCGTGCCCACCCCGTGCCCCCAGGAAAAGCAGGAATGCCAGGAGATGCCCGTGCCCATCCCGGCTCCCTGCCCCGAGCCCGAGCAGAGCTCCGTTCCCGAAAAATTCCCTCCCATGGAGCAGCAGCTGGAACAGCCCGGCCTGTGGCAGAAGTAGAGATGAAAATCCCCATCCCGGAGATTTTTTTTTGTTTGTTTTTCCCCGCATCCAGAGGTTTTTCCAAGCCTTTTTTTCTTTTTTTTTTTAACCCCCTGCAGAGCTTTTGTCAGGAATTCCTTCCAGCCGCCCCTCCCGCTAACGCCTCGTCCTCTACTAACAGCAGGGAATTCCCGCCGGGAATGGCTTCCAGCAGGGTTGTAGTTGTGCCTTCACCTGAATTCCTGCCCTTTTTCCCCAATCCCACGGCTTTGGAATGCCCCCAAAAAAAATCATGGAATGAGGCAGGGCTCGTGGAGTTAAAAAATAACCCCAAATCCAGGGAAGAGCTCATCCCCTTTTTCCTGCCTTTCTCATCGGATTCCAGCTCCCACCTGGAATTCAGGCGCTTTTCCCTAGAAATAATCAGAATCTGCTCGAAACTTTCCGAATCGGGATTTAGCGCTGAATATTTGGTGGAATTAAAAATTATCCATTGGGATTGAGAGGGAAAAAAAAGGGGAAGATTTTTAGGATAGATCTGTAGGAACCCGAGCTCTCTCTCTCTCCTCCCCTTGAATTTCCTCGGAGGTGTCAAAGAACAGCTCAGGCCGAGAATATTCCTGGCAAATTTATGGATAATTAACTCCACTCCAGACATGTTTGGAAAGGGATTAACCCCGGGCGTGGCTCAGACGGGACAAAGGAGGAATCCCAAATCCCAGGCGGAGCTGTCTCCATTCCAACCGGGAAAGGTTTCGCCACCCGTTGGTGTTTGGGACTTTGTCTCTTGGTTTTGTTTTCAGCTGATGTTGGATCCAGGATTTGTTGCACTGTGAAAATTCCACAATAAAAACGAGTTTGAGTACCGAGTTTTGGGAATTTTTGTTCTGGGTTGTGGGGAATTTTATACCAAGTTTTGGGGATTTTTATACCAAGTTGTGGGGATTTTTATGCCAAGTTTTGGGGATTTTTATATCAAGTTGTGGGGGTTTTTATGCCAAGTTTTGGGGGTTTTTATTCCAGGTTTTGGGGATTTTTATACCAAATTGTGGGGATTTTTGTACCAAGTTTTGGGGATTTTTACACCAAGTTTAGGGCATTTCTGTACCAGGTTTTGGGGGTTTTTACACCAAGTTTAGGGCACTTTTGTACCAGGTTTGGGGATTTTTATACCGAATTGTGGAGAGTTTTATGTGAAGTTTTGAGGGTTTTTATTCCAAGTTGTGGGAATTTTTATACCAAATTGAGGGGATTTTTACACCAAGTTTAGGGCATTTTTGCACCAGGTTTTGGGGATTTTTATTCCAAATTGTGGACATTATTATACCCAATTGTGGGGAGTTTTATACCAAGTTGTGGGGATTTTTAATGGCTTCTCCTGAGCAAGAAACAACTTCTGCTCCCTGTTACAAACTTCCAAAGGCTCTTTTCCTCCCAGTCCCAATCCGGTCTCTAAATCCACGGATGGGTCGTGCCTGGTGTTTGTGTGTTTAAAGTTGATTTTTTGGGGTGGGAAAATAAAAGAAAAAGAGAAGCAAAGACGGGAACAAAGCGACGACAAAACCACCAGGAAGCAGCCACGAGGTCATTCCATCATTTTATTGCACCACATCCCAAATCAAATTCAGAATTCAAATCAGCCCCGCGATTTCTTTCTTATTACTGCTATTACTTAAACTTTAATTAACCGCGTCTCGTTACGAGGTGAGCAAAGGAGGCGGCCGCGGATTCCCGGGAGCCAGGAGAGGTGGGAAAAGCAGCGTTTGGGATTCGGGATCGGCGTCTTGGAGGGTTTTACTTCTGCTTGGGGCACTGCTGCTGCTGCTGCTGCTGGGGGAGGCTTTTGACGGCCGCCTTGGCCTGGCCTTTGGGGGCCTGGCTTTGCTGCACCCCCTTGGCCACGGCCCCGCACTTCTCCTGGCACTGGGGAGGGATCTGAGTCTGCTGCTTCTGCTGCTGGGACATCCTGGAAAAGCCCTGGAATGGAAAAATCGGGGAGAGAAGGGAGAGATTTTTAAAGCCGGAATTCGCCGCTTCGAGATCGACCCCACGGATTTAAATTTAATCCTAGACCCAAACCAGGCAGCTCCTGGGATTAAATCCCTGAGGAGGCTGCAGTTCAGCCCTGATTTTTGGGGAGTTCCGTTTCCTGCCCCTTATTGGGGTTTTTTTTGGGTCCCATCCCATTCCCTAAGGGATCAGCTGCTCCCTGAGGGATCGGGGAATAACTGTGCCTAAAATGAGGATCAGAGCCCAGTTAGACCCAGCCTAACAAAGCCAGGAGAGGGCTGCAGAGCTGAGGAGAAGGCAAATGGCATGAGGGGTTTTCCTTCCTTCCCTCTGCTCACGTTTTCCTGGGAATTTTGACTTTAAAAAGCTCGGGGGGGAAAAAAGCAGATTTGGAGGAAAACTGAGCTCAAGGAGAAGGAGAAGCTCGAAGAAAAGCAGCAGAAAAGGAGCAGAAAACTGGAAAAATCTCAGGATTGAGAGTTTGGACAGGGAAAAATCCTTTGATAACAATCCCAATATTTGATAATAATCCAAATATTTGATAACAATCCCAATATTTGGTAATATTCCTGATATTTGATAATAACCCTTATATTTGATACCAATCCCAATATTTGATAACAATTTTTGGAACCACCACGTCTCTGCCCAGCTCCTTGAGACCCCCAGAGCAGGGGCCATGAAATTCGGGTGGATTGAGGATTTTATCCAAGGAAACAGAACCGGGATCCCCAGAAATCCATGAGGCTGCAAAACCATCAGCCCATGGATGCCAACCTTTGGTTATCCACGGGCTCCTTATCAGTTTGGGAAAAATTATCAAAGGCTTCTGCTCCAAAGAGTCCCAAACCACTGTTTGGAGCCTCAGAAACTCCAAAATTCCTAAATGTGCTTTCCCACTCACGCAAGCAGAATTTTTGGGGAGACAACTCAAGATTGGGAAAGAAAATCACGGAAAAATCCCATTTTTCCAACGCCGGGGCACCAAAATCCCTCACCCGGGCAGGGAAGGACTCACCTGGAGCGTCCTGCTCGAGGAGGGAGGGAAGGAGAAGCCGCTGCAGGTGTGGAGCTTCCCCAAGGAGAGGCTTTTATATCCCTGATGACTCCAGATTAAACTCGGTGACCAGAATCTTTCACAACCAGAACCGGCTCCGCTCCCACCTCCTGGACCTCAGTCAAAGTCTGGGACGGATCCCTCCTCTGGCGGGTGCGGGGGATTGGGTGTTTTTTCATGGAAGGCACACCCAGGGCTGCTCATCAAGGGGTAATTTATTAATAATTTGTCTCGTCCCAGTCCTGGGCAGAGATCCCACAAAGAACCCGGAGTTGGGACGACTCACATCCGCTCGGGAATGGATTTTAGGGATCATTTTGGCTCGCAGCACCTGGAGGAGAGCTCCAGAGATCTGAGTGGGGTTGGGAATCTCTCCCAGCTCCTGGGGATCTGAGTTTTGAACTCTGCAATTCTGGGATTTAGCTGTTTGCCTTCTCCAATTCCCATCCCAAAAAACAGGAACGAAACATTCTATTTTCCCAAGAAATCAGGAAGATTTTCCCTGTTTTTTCCTTGCATTTCACCCAAGGTTTTCCCTGATTTTTCCTTCCACTTTCCTGCAGCTTTTCACTGAATAATTTCATTTTTCATGGATTTCATCCCTTTTTTACCGACTCTGGGTTTAGTTCCCTGAAGTTGTGGCAGAATTCCCTTTTTTTTCCCCTGGGGATGGATCCGTGTTGCAGGAAAATTTTGATCCCCTGGAAATTTTTCCAAGGAAGGAAAAGAGGACAAGGCCCTGTGGGGACACAGCTTTGGGAATTACAGCCCTGTCCCATTTAGGAATGTGGGATAGATGGAGAAATCCAGAATCCTGGAATTGCTGAGGTTGGAAAAGATCTCCAAGGTCATTGAGTCCAACCTTTGGCCAATCCCCACATGAACATCGTGTCCCGTTCTCCAGCCACATCCTGCTCTTTCCACAGGGTGCAATTCCCAACAATCCGTGGTTGTTCTTCCCAACAATCCCTGGCTGTTCTTCCCAACAATCCCTGGCTGTTCTTCCCAAAAATTCCTGGCTGTTTTTCCAAAAAAATTCTGGCTGTTTTTCCCAAAAAATCCCTGTCCGTTCTTCCCAGCAACCCTTGTGTGTCTCCATCATTATCCAGCGGTTGGTGTTGGATCATCCACATCAACCCCGGATTTTCCAGGCTCCTCCACCTCGACTCTGATGAAATATCCCTAATTTATTGCAAATATCCCAGGAATTCCAGCAATTCCCGGCGCTGACCACAGCTGCATAGGAGAGTTGTGTGTCAACACCTTTTCCTACTGGCTCAGGAAGCAACTGGAGCACAGCAGGTCCCTCCTGCCACTTCCTCTGGATTTTCCAGGTGCTCCCATGATCCCAGTTCCTGGGGAGAGCAGGGGAAATTCCAGGGACTGACCGGGATGAAGGCGCTCCAAAATCATGGATCGGGGGAGCTCCACGTGGTTCCTGACTTAAACCTTTTCCAGGCCTTCAAGAGGCCACAGAAGTGGCATCCCAGAGCTTGGATCCCCAAAAGTTTGGGTTCCTCGGGAGGAATTCGAGGTGCAAATTCCTCATTTCCTCATCCGTTTTCCTGGGAATATCCAGTCCAGGTGTGTTCAGGTGTAGGGGTCGTTTTTTTCCCATGATTCCTGACTTAAAACCCTTTTTTTCCCCCCCATTTCCTTACTGACACCTTTTCCATGCCCCCAGGAGGACACAAAAGTGGCATCTCCGAGTCACTCCTGAGGCAGAGCTTGGATCCCCAAAGGTTTGGGTTCCTCGGGAGGAATTCGAGGTGCAAATTCCTCATTCCCCCGTCCGTTTTCCCGGGAATTTCTGCTCCCGCTTTGCCTCTCCTCAGGTGAGCTCAGGTGTTTTCCTTCCCCACTTTTTGCCTCCCATGATCCCCGTCTGAGGGTGTCACCTCCTGGTGTCGACAGCAAGGGACACAAAGAGGAACCTGCTCCTCGCTTCCCCACCTGCACATTAAAGAGGCGATTTGGAAACAGCGTTGGCACACGCCTGAATATAAATATCTCTCTTTTTTTCTTCTCCAGATTAGATATTCCCCACCCTTCCTGTAATGAGGGGGTAGGTGGGGAGCAATTTCAGCATTCCCAGACATGGAAATGGCGTGGCCACCACGGAGCCGGAGATGAAGAAAGCCACAGGCACAAGCTGGGACACAGTGGGAGGTTTATCACCGAAATTTGGGAGTTTTTTATGGGTTTAACCAGACAACAGGGTCAAATTCAGCCTCAAACTTATCCCAAATAAAGATGTATTTATACTTCTTTAATTTGTTATTGTGTTTTTCAGATGTTCAGTTCCTTCTTTAATTATTTAAGGCTTTCTTCCACTTAAATTCACCTTTTAACCATTTCTAGGATTTGCCTCCAAAATCCCCAGCTGTGAAGACCAAAAATCTGTCTGAAAATCAAATGTCTATCAATATTTTCAAGGGTCTCTTGGAAAAGAATTGACCAGATGATGATTTCCTTCTAGAATTTCTCCACATCAGAATCCTTTTTACTTCAGGCACAAAACCTTCCCCAACCACTTTTGAAAACGGAATTTAAGGAAGATATTTTGGGGTCTGAGGATGTGGAAGTGGGGAAAAGAAAGACAAAAGACTCCTGGTGCCATCGATGGTCAATTTTTATTGCTGCACAGAGAATTTACAAGACTGGGAAAAGACAAGAGGAGAAGGGAAGAGGAAAAGCGTTGAGGTCTTCCACCACCAGCTGCTGACAGCACTTCCCAAGATTCCCAATGCTGAAATATCGGGAATGCCCAAGGCAAAATGCTGGCACAGCAGGAGAAGAAGTGAAAACACAGAGAACACTCAGAGAGAAAACACTTTCCAAGACGAAGAAAACGTGGGCTAATCAGAAGAGGTCTCGTTGCGTTGCCAATGGGTCTGCACCGTATTTTCCATCCCGGAACCCGCGGATCCGACCCTTCACAGGTCACCGGAGCCGCTCCGCGGGGTCAGGCCCGGATCGGGATCGGGATCGGGATCAGCAGGGGCGGGAGCAGACGGGCTCCAGGCACACGGTCTCGCACGACTCCACGCACTTGGTGCTGCACGACTCCGTCTGGCACTGCTCCACGCACTTGGTGACGCATTGGGGGGCGCAGGGCTCCGGGCACTGGGCGGGGCACTGGGTGGGGCACTGGGTGGGGCACTGGGTGGGGCAGACATCCACGCACTGAGGGGCACAGACGTCCACGCACTGCGGGGCGCAGACCTCGACGCATTGGCCAGCGCAGGGTTTGGCGCAGACGTCGACGCACTGCGGGGCGCAGCTGGTGACGCATTGGCCGGCGCAGGGCTCCACGCACTGGGTGGCACAGGGGGCCTGGCAGACCTCGACGCATTGGGTGGCGCAGGGCTCCACGCACTTGGCGCACTTCTGCAGGCAGATGGGAGGGGGCAGGCAGGGCTGCTTGCACTGCTCGTAGTAGTAGGACATCCTGGGGAGGTGTTGGGGTAGAGCTGGGAAAAAAAAAAGCTGGGAAAGAGACAAAAAAAAAAAAAAAAAAATTAGTTGGTTTTTATCGAGGTGCGATTCGTGGGGTGAGGTCTCGGTGTGTTCGGTGTTTGGATGAGGAAAGGGCAGGCAGGGCTGCTTGCGCTGCTCGTAGTAGTAGGACAGCCTGGGGAGGTGTTGGGGTAGAGCTGGGGAAAAAAAGCTGGGAAAGAGACAAAAAAAAATCACGGGTATTAGTCGCTGTTCATCAAATCTCTGTGTGAGGTCTCGGTGTTTTCGGTGTTTGGAAGAGGAAAGGAATGTTAGGAAAAGCTGCCGGCATCGAGGATTTCTGGATTCTGGAGTTGGAAGGGACGCACAAGGATCCTCAAGTCCAACTCTTCAGTGAATGGCCCCTACAGGGATCAAATCCATGAGCGTGGTGGTGTGAGCACCACGGTCAGGGCTCATCCCAGGGTATTCATGGAATTAAGGCTGCCAGAGGATCCCTCCCTTTATTGGGAACCTCTTAGGAAGCCTCAAGCCATAAATCCTGAATTTTATGGGATTGCCCAGAGTTAAACTTTGTGGAAGCCATAACACGAGAATTCCTTATTTCCTTATTTTCTCAGATACATCAGCAGATGGTCCAGGGCTTATCTCTTCCTTATCAGATCCTCACAGCCTCCAGGACACGCCCCCCATCCTGGGAATTCCCAGCCACAAAGCCCAGAGGCCACAAATCCCACCATTATCCCATGGAATCATGGAATGGTTTGGGCTGGGAGGGATCTTAAAGATCATCTCGTTCCAACCCATTCCCACCAGACCAAGCTGCTCCAAGACCTGTCCAACCTGGCCTTGGACACTTTCAGGGATGGGGAACCCATGGAATAACCTGAGCCAGGGCCTCACCGCCCTCACAGTTTCTTCCCAATATCCAACCTAAATTTCCCATATTTTAGTCTAAATTCTTTCTCCCGTGTCCTGTCCCTGCAGTTCTTGAGGAGAAGTCCCTCTCCAGCTTCCCTGGAGCCCCTGCAGATCCTGGATCTGAGGTCTCCACAGGCTGAACATTCCCAGCTCTCCCATCCTGAACATCCTCAGGATCCTGGGACGTCACCGGAGTCGTACCAGAATTAATGGGGCTCATCCTTCCATGAGGCCCAGAGGCTGCAGCTCCCATTTCCAGCTCATTTCCTCCTCTTGGCTTCTCCCAGAGGTCTCCCCCGGCTTTGCCAGCAGCAATCCTGCAGCTCCCTCCTTCTGGATCAAGCCTCTTCCCACCCATCCCGTTTGAAGTCCCAGGAGCTCCTCCACAGCATCCATTCATTTATTTCATTCCCAGCCTTAATGAGGCAGGAACAAATTAACCAGCACGGAACAGGAGGGAGGAGAAGAGGCAGCCACACTTTTGGAAGAGGTGACTTTTCCAAGCTCCTCCAGGCAGAGAAGACTCCAAAGAAAATCCCCAATTCCAGGACAAATCCCAGAAGAGAAGCACAAGAGCCAAGCTCTCCCAGGACAAGGAACGAACTCTCTTTTCCACAAGATATCCTGATAAAGATTCCCTGATAAAGCCAAGGAGGACTTACCGGGTCACCGGTCCTGGCGAGCGACGGAGAAGCCAAAGGAACTGGCGGGAGCCTCCAAATCCAAACCTTTTATACGGCCGGAGTGGCGTCAGCTCCGGAAACGCGGGAGCCCAGGGGGATGGACAACTGACCACAAACTGCCCCAGCAGGCTCCACCTCCACATGCTTTGCATGTTTGTTTGCATCCTAATTTTTGGTGGAAGCCCTCTTCCAGGAAAGCAGGTGATGCTGAGCCAGCCCCGCTCCCATCCCGGTCATGCGGTTCCCGACGGGAATGGCAGAGTCATTACAAAAAAAAAAAAAAAAACCCAGCAGGTGCTGAATTAATTGGTTTTCAGAAAGGGATTTAATGCGCTGGGATGTTTCCATGGGCTTATTTCCATAAATGTCGGGGTGATACTTGGGGTTTTTCCAACGTGGGATGGCTGTTATTAGGGAAGATGGATAATTAATTGGATTTGCTATGAGAAATACCCAGTCCTAATTCTCATGGAAAGACACAACCAGTCCTCCAGCTCTCCCACAAAACCTTGAGGTCCCTGTTTTCCTGGCAAATTATTTCATTCATCCAACCCATTTCTCCCTCAGAATTAACACCATCCACGCTTGGAAATTCCAACGGGGACACGACTCCAGTTCCTTTGAGGACATTTTCAAGCCAGTCCAGGCTCATTTTAAAGACATTTTTCCCTCCCAGAAAAGTGCAAAAGGCTCCATTTTAAGTGGGATTTAGGCCCAGGATACAATTTTTATTAAAGTTTTGCCGATTATGGAAAACCCTTGTTTCTCCCAGATATTCCAATCCGGGAGGCGGGAACGTGACCATCACAAAAATGCTAAATAGGAAAAAAAACCCCAAAACCGACCAACCCAGCACGAGCAGCACGTCCTGTTTACATCCCAAACCCGGAGTCTCCCAGAGAATTCCAGGCGTCAGCACCGGCTCCTTCCCAGTGTTTACACCGGACACCAGGAATTCCACCCGGAGCTGACAGATCTCCACGATTTTTGCCACCTCATGGGTGGCTCAGCTTTTCCACAGACTCAGCTCCTCACGTGTGGCTTCTCCCCCCGCTCCGGAGGCTCTGCTGCCCTGGAGGCTTTTCCGGGGATAAATTGGGACTTGCAGAACGTGGTTTGCTCGTCTTAAACACCTCCTTTGCCACGGGAGGAGAAACTGCACCCAGCAGACCTCGGATTTAGGAGCTGAATTTTTAGGCAGATGAATCCCTCCTCATTTTCTCCTCCTGGAGATGCTGGGAGTGGGAATTCACCCCCAGAGCAGCCTCCAACCCTTATCTCCCCAAGGAATATCCCATATTCCGGTTGGAACAGCTCCTCATTATCTCCTGAGGCTCCAGGCTCACCTCAAAACCATCTTTGAGAACTGGTCCTGCACCTCCCTTTCTACCCTGAGTTATTTTACACCCGGCTGTTACCTTTGATTAGAGAGAAATTGGGGCCTTCCAGAAGTGGGCATTTCGGGAGACGTAAACGGATCCGCGCTTCCAACACGTGGGAGCGTCACGGGGTTGGATCGTTATCCCTAATTACCCCTATTTGGGAATCTCCATTACGTTTATGGGCAATTGGAGTCATTGGAGTCGTCACGTTGGTGTGGGTGAGTCAGGACCCCACAGCCACGTCCTTTGGTGGCTCCCGTGACTCGTCCCGGAGCGGGTCGGGCGTTCCGGAGGGAATTCCGTGAGGGCAGCACCCCCTGCTCCATGTGTCCAATCCCATCGTGTTCTGAAAGGGCAAAGATTTTGCAGGATCCCAAAATCCCTGAGGTTGGGAAAGATCTCCCAGAGCGTCGAGTCCAAGCTGTGCCCGATCCCCACCTGGACATCCAGAGGAATCTCCAGGAATTCCTCGGACACCTCCAGGAATGGCCACTCCAAACCTCCCTGGGCAGCCCCTTCCAAGGCCTGGCCGCCCTTTCCAGGAGAGTTTTTCCCAAATTTCCACCCAGAGCCTCCCCTGGCACAGCTCAAGGCCGTTCCCTCTTGTCCTGTCCCTGTTCCCTGGGATCAGATCCCAAATTCCCGCAGGAAGAGCCCAAAATTCCCCCTGGATCCCCCTTTTCTCCAGGCCGAGCCCCCCCAGCTCCCTCAGGATTCTCCATTCCCTTCTCCAGCTGCTCCAGCTCCATTCCCAGCTCCTGACATGCTCCAGCCCCTCCATGTCCCTCTTTCCAGGTCTGGAACGGGGTGGAGGTCCAACCCCTCCAATCCCATGGATTCCCATTTTCCCGAGCACAAAGAGGAATTTTTTCTGTGTGTTCCTGAATGATTGTCCCAGAAATCAGGGATTCTCCCCATTTTCCTGCCCAAACCCTCCACACCTGGTCACAATTAAACTTCCTGGGCCTTCATCAGACCCAACTTTCCCCTCTCCTCATTCCCACAAGGTCCCGGGGAAGGTTGGAGGCTCCAGCCCCGATCCCAGGGCAGCTCCCAGGTGGCTCCAGGAATCCTGGAATTGCTGGGATGCCAGGAGGGTGAGTGGAGGGGATAATTAAGCCTCACATGGACACGAGCAGCTCCTTTAGTCCGTGCCCGAGGGACAATTTGGATCCAGCCGTGACATCATCACTTCTGGAGCCCGGAGGATCCCAAATCCCACTGTTCCGGCCTCTTTTCCTGTTTACTCCGGAAGGTGAGAGCTCAGCCAAGAATGACAACGAGCACCCGAGTAATTAAATCTGGGAAGGAGGAACTGGCTGTGGTTACAGGGGAAAAAAAATTCCTCACCACTTTTATCCCTTTGCCTTCACACTGCTGCTTGGATTTTCTTGATTTTTTCAGGAAAAATCTCTGGATTTCCTCCGGATTTTTTTTTTTTTTTTTTTTTTTTAATGGGTAAAATTTTGTTTTGGTCTCCAAGGAAATTTCAGAGCTTGGAGAATTCACCTGAAGGAGGAACCAGGGGAATTCTACAACATTTTCTTGCAGTGAGCAGCAATTTTCTGCCTGTTTTTAATCTCACGGGTGTAGAATAAACATCCGGGTGGTCAGGCAGGAAGAATTCCTGGCTTTTTTTATTTTGCCTACAGCACCACCTGGAAATGATGTTTCCGCTCTCTGCTGCTCTGAGATGATTTCAAATCTGAATATTATGGACATGTGAAGGATTAAATATCCTGCCAGCACCACACCAGAAGGGAAAAATCTTATCCAAAAGCCTTTTTTTTTTCTACCTATAATTTATTTCCCAGAATACTGGCGGCTTTGGGAGCAGGAGCGAAGGAAATCCTTGCTCGCACGGAATTTTATTGAATTTTCGAGGAGTTTTGGAGTCAAATTAAACCCCCCAGAGAGGCTTTGTGCCCCAGCCCGCTGGGAGAGGAGGAACCAGGGGAGGCGAGAGGGTGGAACCCGCAGGTTGCCACCGACCTCGGGCCTTGGGGGCATCTTTAGAGGAGCCGGTGGCTGCTCCCAGACGGTTCCGCCCCGTCTGCCGCCGCCCCCGCTCCTCCCGCCCGCATTCCAAGCGGGATTTGCTCCGCCAAACCCTCCCCGGGCCCGGCTCGGAGCTGGAAACCTGCGGAGCACAACCTTGGGAGTCCCCAGGGACGGTCCTGACTCCTTGGGTGGAGGATTTGAGGATTTGGGGCTGAGGAGGGAGCGATGGGAGCTTTGGAGGAGCACTTGGAAAATTCCCCCTTTTTGGGGTTTCCAAGTGTTTTTCCAGCCCGTGGGAATGAGCTGGGCTATCAGACATCGATCTGGGATATCAGGCCAGCGGCAGGATTGAGGGAATGGCTGGAGCTGTGCCAGGGGGGGTGGGAATTGGGGTGGATTTTGGGAAAAGGTTCCCCAGGGAATGGTCACGATCCCAAACCTGCCAGAGCTCCAGGACAACGCTCCCAGGGACGGGGTGGGATTTTGGGGTGTTGGATTTGATGACCCCTGTGGGTCCTTTCCAGCTCAGGGCATTCCATGATTCCACCAGACCTTCCCAAGCATTCCCGGGGCCTCCACTTCACAAAAATCGGGATTTTAGGAAAGAAATTAAAAGGATAAAGGGCGAGAAGTGAAGGAGATGCACGAGGCCGATGCCAAGATCGTTTATTTTATTGCTTCAGACACAGAAAGGAAAAGATCACGAGGAAGAACAAAGAGGGAAATCCCTCCCTCCACACTTCCAGTGCGAGGAGGAATCTGCGGAATCTTTCTCCCAGGGAACATTCCCGGGGGCACAAAATCGCTCGGTTACATCCCGCGAGGAAAGGCGCTTTCTTGAGGTAAAAACAGCAGGAATGGTGCAGAACGCGAGGAAAAATGAGGATTTACTCTTCCTTTGGAGATTCCACAGGGAAACCCCCACAGGCAGCGGGTTCTCCTTAGGATGCCAGCCCGGAGCCCCTCAGGGAGCCCGGAATTTCGGGCAGCGGATGCCGGAGCAGGAGATGGAGCAGCGCTGGCCGCACACCGGGCAGGTCTGGGTGATGCAGGTGGTGGGACAGGAGTCCGCAGACCTGGTGACAACCTGGACACCGCCGCGGCACTGCCGGGCACAGGGGGTGGCACAGCAGGGATCCGCGCACGGACGGGCGCAGGGGGCTTGGCACGTGGTGGTCACTCCCTGGCAGCAGGGATCTTGGCACGTGGTCACTCCCTGGCAACAGGCATCTTGGCACGTGGTCACACAGGTGGTCACTCCCTGGCAACAGGGGTCTTGGCACGTGGTGGTCACTCCCTGGCAACAGGCATCTTGGCATGTGGTCACTCCCTGGCAGCAGGGGGCTTGGCACGTGGTGGTGCAAGTGGTCACTCCCTGGCAGCAGGGATCTTGGCACGTAGTGGTCACTCCCTGGCAGCAGGGGTCTTGGCACGTGGTCACTCCCTGGCAGCAGGGGTCTCGGCACGTGGTCACACAGGTGGTCACTCCCTGGCAGCAGGCATCTTGGCACGTGGTCACTCCCTGGCAGCAGGGGGCTTGGCACGTGGTGGTCACTCCCTGGCAGCAGGGATCCACACATCTGGTGGCACAACAGGGATCTTGGCATGTGGGGATGCACCTGGTGACCCCCTGGCAACAGGGATCCGCACATCTGGTGGTGCATTTGGTGACCTCCTGGCAGCATGGCTCAACACATCTGGTGGCACATCTGGTGACACAGCAGGGATCTTGGCACGTGGTGATGCACTTGGTGACCTCCTGACAACACGGATCCACACACGTGGTGACACACTTGGTGACTTCCCGACAGCAGGGATCCACACATCTTGTGACACACTTGGTGATATCCTGACAGCAGGGATCCACACATCTGGTGGTGCATTTGCTGATTTCCTGGCAGCAGGGATCCACACATCTGGTGGTGCATTTGCTGATTTCCTGGCAGCAGGGATCCACACATCTGGTTCTGCACTTGGCGACCTCCCTGCCGCAGGGATCCTGGCACGTGGTGACACATTTGGTGACCTCCTGACAGCACGGATCCACGCACTTGGTGACCTCCTTGCAGCAGGGATCCTGGCATGTGGTGATGCACTTGGTGACCTCCTGGCAACACGGATCCACACATCTGGTGGTACATTTGGTGACCTCCTGGCAACACGGATCCACGCACTTGGTGACACACTTGCTGACCTCCCTGCAGCAGGGATCTTGGCATGTGGAGATGCATTTGGTGACCTCCTGACAACACGGATCCACACATCTGGTTCTGCACTTGGCGACCTCCCTGCAGCAGGGATCCTGGCATGCAGTGACACACTTGGTCACTTCCTGACAACACGGATCCACACACGTGGTTCTGCACTTGGTGACCTCCCGACAACAGGGATCCACACATCTGGTGGTACATTTGGTGACCTCCCTGCAGCAGGGATCCTGGCATGTGGTGACACACTTGGTGACCTCCTGACAACACGGATCCACGCACGTGGTGACACATTTGGTGACTTCCCGACAGCACGGATCCACACATCTGGTTCTGCACTTGGCGACCTCCTTGCAGCAGGGATCCTGGCATGTGGTGATGCACTTGGTGACCTCCCGACAACACGGATCCACACACGTGGTGACACACTTGGTGACTTCCCGACAGCAGGGATCCACACATCTGGTGGTGCATTTGCTGATTTCCTGACAGCACGGATCCACACATCTGGTTCTGCACTTGGCGACCTCCCTGCAGCAAGGATCCTGGCACGTGGTGATGCACTTGGTCACTTCCTGACAACACGGATCCACGCACCTGGTCACACAACACGGATCTTGGCACACGGTGGAGCACTTGGACACCTTCTTGTAACACGGATCCACACATCTGGAGCTGCACTTGGCTCCCTTCTTGGAACAGGGATCCCCACATCTGGTGCTGGACTTGGCCCCTTTCCTGCACCACGGAAGCACCCAGGGGCTGCTCCACTTGGTCACTTTCTTGCAGCAGGGGTCATAACACGGCGTGAGGCACTTGGCGGCTTTCTTGCCACATGGATCCACAAAGGCGGTTGTGTACTTGGTGATCCCCTGACAGCAGGGATCCACACACGTGGTGACACACTTGGTGACCTCCTGACAACACGGATCCACACACGTGGTGACACACTTGGTGACCTCCTGACAACACGGATCCACACACGTGGTGACGCACTTGGTGACCTCCTGACAACACGGATCCACACATGTGGTGCACGTGGTCACTTCCTTGCAGCAGGGATCTTCACACGTGGTGACGCACTTGGACACTTCCTGACAACATGGATCCACACACGTGGTGGAGCACTTGGTGACCTCCTTGCAGCAGGGATCCTGGCACGTGGTGACACACTTGGTCACCTCCTTACAACATGGATCCACACACGTGGTGACGCACTTGGTGACCTCCTGGCAGCAGGGATCCACACATGATGTGGTGCACTTGGTCACCTCCTTACAACAGGGATCAACACATCTCCTGGTGCACTTGGTCACTTCCTTGCAGCAGGGATCCTGGCACGTGGTGACACACTTGGTGACCTCCTTACAACATGGATCCACACACGTCGTGGTGCACTTGGTGACCTCCTTGCAGCAGGGGTCCTGGCACATGGTGGTGCACGTGGTGGTGCACTTGGTGACCTCCTTACAACATGGATCCACACATGTGGTGACGCACTTGGTGACCTCCTTACAACATGGATCTTGACACGTGGTGGTGCACGTGGTGACTTCCTTGCAACACGGATCTTGACACGTCGTGGTGGTGCACTTGGTGACCTCCTGGCAACACGGATCTTGACACGTCGTGGTGGTGCACTTGGTGACCTCCTGACCGCACGCATCCTGGCAGGTCGTGGAGCACTCGGCCACCTCCTGGCTACAGGACCCCCGGCTCGTGGCGCTGCACTCGGTGACCAGGCAGCAGCAGCAGGGGTTGCCACACGTGCACCTGGCCAGCCCCTGGCAGCTCGAGGGGACGCGCGCGGTGGCCACGAGGCCGCAGGGGTTGCCGCACCCGGCGCTCTGGGCCGCGCCCAGGCCCCTCAGGCTGACGTAGGTGGTGGTGCCGGGGTAGCAGCAGGGGCTCCCGCTTGGAGGGAGGCACTGGAAGTTGCCGGCGGTGCCGCAGGAATCCAGGCTGGATCTCACGGGGAAGCTTCTCACCAGGACGGCGGGAGGGGGGATGCAGATCTGGCTCAGCGGGCAACCGGTCGGGCGGCGCATTTTTGGGGGGAAGGGGGGGAGGCTGGAAGCAGGAAAGGGATAAAATTGAAAAGGTGTGAAAACCCAGACCTTCCAGGCTATTTTATACATTAAATTAAATTATCCTTTTTTCCACGGAATCCTGAACCGGGGAAAACAGCCATGGCAAGGAAGTGACTCCACATGAAAGCATTTTAGACAAATTTGGGGCTATTTTCAACCAACTTCCTCTCAAAACAGGAAGGAAAAAATTATTTGGGCTCCTTTAGGTTTGTGGAGGGTCTGAAGCCTCCACCTGCCCACAGCTCCCCTCAGTTTGGGGTGAATCTTTGCCGTTCCTTCTCTAACTTCACCCAAAAAGGCTTCAGATTGCCCTGCTCTCATCCAGAGGACACCAGTGGAGGCTCCGTGCTGGAAAACCTCCCCAAGGAAAGGCTCTGCCGTGGCTGCTTTTCCCACAAAATCCACCCGGCTCTTCCCACCCAGGCTTTTCCTTCCAGGCACGGCCTTCCCTGGCAGCCTGAAAGTCTCCACTCCTTATCTCCCCTCCCACTTCTCCCCTTTGAAGTCCCAACCTGGGACTTTTGATCTCTCCCAGCGCCAGCAATTCCCTGGGTGAAACAGGGGAGCAAAGTCAGAAGACACAGAGAGAGAGAGAATTTGGTCCTTCTTGATGGAGAAAGAGCAAAACCAGCATCAAACAAACCCCAGAGAAGGCGGAATTAAAACGTGGGGAATCCCAACGCCAAATCTCGCCACGCAGAACCGCTTTTAAGTCTTTTAATTTGCTTCTGCAAGGCTTCAAAATTAAAAAAACCCAACCACGAGGTGACTTCCCGGGAAACCGAGCCGGACTTACCCAATTCTCCACCAGCAAGCACCAAATGAAACCAAAAATGGCTTGAGGAGCAGGACAATAGGAATCCTTTTATAGGATTTCGGAGTCCGTGGCTCCGGAAGTGAGACACCTCAGGGGTATGGAAATCAAATATTTAATAATCCAGACCTGCTCCACTCCAATCCTTCAATTACTTCGCTCGGCATTATAATTTTTAATGTCGCCGAGGTGGGACATGAGACTCTATGACTACAAGGAATTCCCCATCCACGTATTTCCTACGGACTGGGAAATGCGGAGCGGATGAGACAGCCTGGAAACAATCCCCCTCGGGA
This sequence comes from Monarcha castaneiventris obscurior, assembly GCA_026261815.1. NCBI lineage: Eukaryota > Metazoa > Chordata > Aves > Passeriformes > Monarchidae > Monarcha > Monarcha castaneiventris. The sequence continues at coordinate 117,068 of JAMPIT010000239.1, forward strand.
TTAAACTCTGGAAAAAAAAAGCTGTTTTGGTGCATTTCCTTGCAGAGCTCAGGAGTGGAGGCGGGATGGGACTCTGGAAGGGGCTTGGCTTTCTCACAATATTCCTTCTGCCGGGAATTTTATTCCCGATAATCTGGTCATGGCTCTCCCTCGATCCAGCTTGCTCTGGGGACCTCTGGGAGGAGCCTTTCCATGAATACTTTGGATGGCTCAAAGCGGCCCCAAGATCATCCCCAAGTCTTTTCCAGGGTGGGCAAATCCTTCAGCGCCTCCCAATCCACCTTTTCCTCCAGGTCCCTGGAACATCTGGGTGGCTTTGGTTGGTCTTGAGCTCTGGGACCCAAATCGGATGCAGTTCCAGATGTGGTCCAGGAATCCCTCGGACACCTCCAGGAATGGCCACTCCAAACCTCCCTGGGCAGCCCCTTCCAAGGCCTGGCCGCCCTTTCCAGGAGAGTTTTTCCCAAATTTCCACCCGGAGCCTCCCCTGGCACAGCTCAAGGCCGTTCCCTCTTGTCCTGTCCCTGTTCCCTGGGATCAGATCCCAAATTCCCGCAGGAAGAGCCCAAAATTCCCCCTGGATCCCCCTTTTCTCCAGGCTGAGCCCCCCCAGCTCCCTCAGGATTTTCCAGCTCCTTTTCCTGCTGCTCCAGCCCCATTCCCATCCCTGGACATGCTCCAGCCCCTCCATGTCCTTCTTTCCATGATTGTCCAGAACTGGACACAGCCCTGGACATTCCCCTCCCCAGTGCCCAGGGGACAATCCCTGCCCTGGTCCCACTGGTCAGTTTTGCCACAATTCTTTGATTTTTTTTTTTTTTAACACAAATTGGATTGGTTTGATTTGTTGGGATTTTGGCCGTTGTGCTCCGGGGAAACCTTCACATTTTGAGGATCTCCAGGATCTTCCAGGACCTCTCCCGTGTGTCCCAGCTCCACCAGGTGACACCGAGGGCGATGAAGGATGAACTCTTTGATCGCAGTGGCCTTTGGGCTCATTTCTGTGCCCGTTTCTGGTGCCAGGAGGTCACACCCCGACCGAGAAGGTGACAAACTTCACGCGACCGTCGCAGCTCGGAGCCGCCGCTTTCTCCCCGCGGAAAAGTTGTCCCTGTCTGGAAAAGAAGGAAGAGAGACCCAACCAGTTCCCGTGAGACATCAAAGACTCTGGAATTCCTCCTCTGCTCCAGCCTGGAGTCACCCGGTGACACAACCAGGGGCAGGAATGACTCACACCGGAGGCGAGGCCATTTTCCACCGAGAGATCAAGGAGGGCTTTGGCTCTTCTCCCTCCAAATTTGAGTGTCCAGTGTGGGGATTTTTGGTTATTTCCTGGAAAGAAATAAATTTGGGATTCGTGACCCCTTGGGTTGGGAGTTTGCTGCTGATCACAGGACAAATTTCCTCCTTTTTTTGCTTTTCTGTTCAAACTCCCCAAAAAGAGCTTTTCTTGCTCAAATCTGCTCTCAACCAAATTATTCCAACGATTTCCCAACATTTTTGGGGGTGCAGGATGGCAACAGATTTGATTCACGGTTTTTTTCAGGTTTATGAATTTCAAGTTGGGTAGAATTCAGCTGGTTTTGGGTAAAATGAGGGGAAAATGGTGGTGGTCACTCCTCCGGTCACCTGCCTGCTCTTCACTCGTCCCTCACGAGGGCAACGCCACCGTCACGACAACGGAGACAGGATTTGAGTCAGAACTTCAGGAGCAGACGGAAAACATCACGAGACGAGCGGTGAGGGAAGAGTTTCCAGCAGCTCCGTGAAAAAAAACAGGACAGAAAAAGGTCAGGCGTGGCTAAAAATAAAAGAATCCCCCAAATCCCACATCCCATCCTGCCCCTAATGGACCTCACGAGGTGTTGGGCTGGAGGATGTTGGAGCATCCCAAAAAGCTGCCCCGTGACCGGGTGATTACTGGAGAGCCGGTCAGGAATCCACTCATTTCCCAAATTCCTCCCTGGCGTCTGCGGGGCCACGTGAATTCCCGAGCTCCAGGTCCGGCTCCAGCCACGGAAATAGGCGTTTTCCATTAAAAATAATTAGGCAAATCACCCCTGGCGGGGCAGAGGCGGAGCGAGGCCGTGGGGAGCTCCGGGGTGCCTGGGGCTCCCCGGCTCCGGAGGCCCGGGATCACAGCAGGCACATCCCGGGATAACGCGGCCGCGTCTGCCCTGCCGATCCCGACCTGGGTGAGTCTCCTTGGGATCCTACAAATCCCGGCGTTCGTTTTCTGGAACAGATTCCTGGGGAAACTGGAAAAAGGGGATTTATGGCTCTCGATTTCCTCGGGGATAAAGGTTTCAAAGGGTAAAAAACTTCCGTCGTGCTGGCTTGGCTGTGATTGCGGAATTCCCATGGATGCTCTGGGAAATTCCTGTTGTCCCAGTACTGGGCTTAGAGGGATAAAACCCCGTCCTGCTAGGAGATCCAGGATACATTCCAAACAACTGGAAAAGGGAAAAACAACTGGAGAAGGGGAAGGGAGCTGCTTGAAATGTATGAACCTGAAAACGTGAATCAGACGTGTTTTAATCCCAAAGAAAAATGCTGGCAAATTGTTGGAATTGTTTGGCTGAGAGCAGATTTTAATAAGAAAAGTTGTGTTTGGGAGTTTGAAGATGAAAACAAAAAAATGAGGAATGTTTTCCTGATTTTTCAGGGGATTAGGTGTGAAATTGTTCTTTTTCTTCCAGGTCTCCATCATTGCAGAGAGATGAATTCCCAGTGCCCGCCCTGTTCCTGCCTGGAAGAGGCCGCCCAGAGCGATTCCTGCTCTCCCTGTGCCGTGGTGGCCCCGGAGCAGAATTCCCAGGCGGATCCCTGCCCGTGCCAGGATGTTTGTCCCTCCTGTCCTTGTGACCCCCCTCAGATCCCCCTCGGGGTCACCTCCCCGTCCCTCCCCACGGACTCTGGGACTTGCGTGGAAGCCGATCCCGTGAAAATCCCGAGCTCGGGAGAGGAGCCCTTCACCATCGAGACCCCCGGGATGTGCGTGATGAAGTTCCCGCTCCAGAAATCCATCCTGACCGTGGAGCTGTGTTCCCCGGACACCCCGGAGCCCTTCCCGCTGTCCCAGGAGGAGCTTTGTGTCACCAAAACAGCCGGGACCTGCCTGGAAAACCTGGAAAAGCTCTCCCAGGAGCTTCCCATCGCAGCTCTGGAGCCCTGCACCCTCGAGATTGTGGAGCTGGGAGCGGAGGAGCCCTGCCAAGCTCAGGGAGCGATCCCAGGGGATCCCTGTGCATCCCAGAGCGGGATTTCCACGGATCCGTGCGTGTCCATGGGGCCGTGCCAATCCCAGGGACTTGGGGACGCCGGAGATCCCAAGGACAGCAGATCCCAAACGTCCCCACGGACCCCGTTCCGCCTCAACTCCTGCACTTCCAGCATCGTGGAGCGCTGCCTTTCCCGCTGCCAGAGCTGGTTCCGGGGCAAGAAATAGGATTGGGATCGGTGGGATGAAGGAAAGGGGGTCCCTGCCCTGCTCGGGTGAGTCTCAGCTTCCCACGAAAGTTACAAAAGAGAGGAAATTGCTTCATGCAAAAAAAAAAAAAAAAAAAAAAAAAAAAAAAAGCTGCTTTTCAATCATCTCTTAATTACTCTCTCGTTTTTATTGCCTAACGAGAAGTGCAATAAATAATGGGAAAAGATTCCCAGTGGGAATTGCAGCCAGGGTCCTGTTTCGTCACCTGCCACCTCTTTGCTTCCCACGGACGAACGAGGAGGTTCTGAGTTCCACCCTAATCCAGTTATGGTTCTGTCTTTGTGTTTTTTAGCCTCTTTCCTAATGGTTTTTCCCATTAAAATCATGGGAATATTGAGGAATGCGATTTTTCCGCAGAAATAAAACTCAAGGAACTCCTTCCCCATGGATGAGGATTTTTTTAGGGAATTCTGGGCTGGATCTGAGTTTGGGGAACGCCAGCAGCACCCCAGGGCTGGAGCTGCTCCTTTATTTTTTGGGAAGCTGATCCCTGGAGCTGGAATCCAGCCTGGAATCCCCATTTTCCTGGGATGACTCCCCATCTCCAGAGGCTTCTCCAGGCACGGAGAATTCCAGTTAAACCAGCAGCTCCCACTGTTCCAAAGGCTCTGAGCCCCTCGGAACCCCCAGGGGAGGTGGATTTTGTCCGGGGGCTCCATCGGGAGCTCCGAACTCCAGAACGAATAGATCAGAAACTCCTGGGAATGTCTGGGAAGTGTCAGAGCCCGTCCCCGCTCCCGTCCCAGTGTCACCAGCCAGAAACGCAGTGGGAAAACCGGGCAGGCCACTGGGAGAACTGGTAGGGCCCGGATTCCACCATCCCTGTGTCCAGCAGGGGAGAGCTGCTCCCTCCTCCCTGCCCCAGGAGCTTCATCCAGGCCTATCCCGGTTTTCATGGAATTCGGAGAGATTCTGACTTTTTCTGAACCGCTGTGATAAATCTGCTTCCAAATGAAAGGTCAGGATTGGAAAGTGGGAACGTGGAGTTCTTAAGTTTGGGGAAATTCGGGTTAAAGATGAAAAGAATTCCAGCTGGGGATTTGGACTGGAACATCCTGAAAAATGGGGTTAAAACATCCCGATAAATGGGGTTAAAACATCCCAAAAAATGGGGCCAAAAAAAAACACAAAAACACCAAAAATTAAAACATCTCAGAAAATGGAGTTAAAACATCCCAAGGAATGGGATTAAAACATCCCAAAAAATGGGGTTGAAATATCCTGAAAAATGGGGTTAAAACACCCTGGAAAATGGGGTTAAAACATCCCAAAAAATGGGGTTAAAACATCCTGGAAAATGGGGTTAAAATATCCCGGAAAATGGTGGGAAAACATCCCGAAAAATGGGGTTAAGACATCCCGAAAAATGGGGTTGAAACATCCCAAAAAATGGGGATAAAACATCCCAAAAAATGGGATTAAAACGTCCCAAGGAATGGGATTAAAACATCCTGAAAAATTATGTTAAAACATCCCGAAAAATGGGGTTAAAACATCCTGAAAAATGGGATTAAAACATCCCAAGGAACTGGGGGAAAACATCCCAAGGAATGGAAAAATGAGCAAAAGGGAGCACAGAAAAAATCCTGCCCTCCCCAGGAGGATCAGGAAAGGGGACGGGATAATCCAAGATATTTGTGAGTTTGGGGGTCGGAACGCACGGAAAGGGTTTCATTAACTGCTCCCTAATTATCATTAATGATCCTTGGATTTATTAAAAGCATCTCAAAGCAAGGAAAGGATCCTCAAAAGCCTCGCTGGGAGCGAGGATTCCCTGATTTGAATTGTGGGATTATTCAAATCTGGACAATTCGAGGGGAGTCCTGGAATCCAATTATCCCGTCAGGAATATGCAAAATAGCCTCATTAACATGGAAAAAAAAGCGGGATTAGGGGAATTTTTGACATTTCTTAACGTCACAGGGAATTAGGGACAGCGGGAAGAGCTCAGGGGAAAAAAAAAGGATTTTATTCCAATTATTTAATTCCTGATAATCACAGAGATGTGGGGATGAAACTCCCTGTGGAATGGGAACGTTTGGGAATCTGCTTCGGGATGAGGCAAAAAAGAGGAAGAAAAGGCTGAATTTGGGGGGAATTCCCGCAGCTCTCAGCAGGGGAAGAGGGGAGGAAACAGCGAGAAACAACAAAGGGATTTTGGGAAGGGGAAAACATGGATAAAACCTGCAAAAATATGGATAAAAACCTGCAAAATATGGATAAAAACCTGCAAAATATGGATAAAACGGGCAATAATATGGATAAAACCTGCAATAACAAATAAAAATCCCCAAAATAAAATTTAAAAAGATATTATTGAATATGTTAATTATTTTAAATATAATAAATATATTAAATATATTAAATATATTAAATATATTGAACATATTAACTATATTAAATGTATTAAATATTAAAAACATTAAAAATATAATATAAAATATAACATAATATAAAGTGCCTCAGTTTCCCCGCTTGGCGAAGGGGTGGCCTCAGCTCCCCTTCCCAAATCCCAAATCCCAAATCCGCGCCTGGGCTCCGGGACATTCCAGGGGATCCCAGTCCCGCTCCCGGTGCCACTTGGTGGCACTGTGGGAGAAGATTTCTCTTCTCGATGCCGGATCCAGGAGAATTCCAGGAGCCTCCAGGTTGGGAAAGAGCTCCAGGATCAGCGAGTCCAACCTGGGATCGATCCCCGCTTAGTGATCCAGAGGAATCTCCAGGAATTCCTGGGACACCTCCAGGAACGGCCCCTCCAAACCTCCCTGGGCAGCCCCTTCCAAGGCCTGGCCGCCCTTTCCAGGAGGGATTTTCCCAAATTTCCACCCGGAGCCTCCCCTGGCACAGCTCGAGGCCGTTCCCTCTTGTGCTGTCCCCGTTCTTCGGGATCAGATCCCAAATCCCCCCAGGAAGAGCCCGAAATTCCCCCTGGATCCCCCTTTTCTCCAGGCTGAGCCCCCCCAGCTCCCTCAGGATTCTCCATTCCCTTCTCCTGCTGCTCCAGCTCCGCTCCCATCCCTGGCCCTGCTCCAGCCTCCCCCTGGTCACGGCACAATTCCCATCCCAACATCCTCATTCCTCTCCCTTTGTTTCCTCTCCCTTCCCACCCCTCCTCTCACCAAACCCGTTCCCAGCCCCGGGCGTGGCTCCGGCATCGCCTGAACCCCAAACGCGGGGTGGTAAAAATACCCAAAATAACCAAAATAGCCAAAATAACCTTTCCTGCCCCATTCCTGCCAGAGGTGTCCATGGGCAGGGCCGGCTGTGAAGGATCAGGAATGAATTCCAGAGGAATTCCTCATGAATGAGAGAAGGGCAAACACCCTCACGGGGAACAATTCCTTCCCAATATCCCACCTCAATTCCCCAGCATTCCCTGGGCTGGTTTGGATGGATATTTGGGATAAATCCTTCCCTGGCCCAGGTGATTCCATGGATTCCTCATCCCTGGGAAAGTCCCAGGCCACCTGGGATGGTGGCAGGTGTCCCTTGGATCTTTAAGGATCTTTAAGGATCTTTAAGGATCTTTAAGGATCTTTAAGGATCTTTAAGGTCCTTTCCAACCCAAACCATTCCAGGATTCCCTGGGCTGGTTTCAGTGGGATATTTGGATAAATCCTTCCCTGGCCCAGGTTATCCCATGGATTCCCCATCCCTGGAAGTGTCCCAGGCCAGGTTGGAGCCACCTAAGATGGTGGCAGGTGTCCCTTGGATCTTTAAGGATCTTTAAGGTCCTTTCCAACCCAAACCATTCCAGGATTCCCTGGGCTGGTTTGGATGGGATATTTGGGATAAATCCTTCCCTGGCCCAGGTGATTCCATGGATTCTTCATCCCTGGAAGTGTCCCAGGCCAGCTTGGAGCCACCAGGGACAGGAGAAGTCATCCCACCCTCGGTTCAGCTCATTCTGTCCAGCTCCTGGGACACTTTTCCAGCTGGGATGTGGATCAATCCCGAGGGATGAGCGGGGGTGGGATGAGGTCAGCGGGGTTCATTACGGGGTTGGGACCACCGGGACTCCTGATCCCGCACGGAGGGCGCCGCTCATCCTGTTTGTCCCCATCCCGGTGTTTCAGCCGTCCCCTATCAGCGCCATCGGGGCCCCGCCGGCGGCCCCACACCTCGCCTGAGGTCGGTGACACGCCGGGCACGGAGCCCTCGGAGCCACATCCGACGTCAGCCTCGGAGACGGCCCCGAATCCCACAATCGCCTCAGCGCTGAATCAGAAAACCCAAACCAGAAACCACCCCCGGAGCTCCCGTCATCCCAAAAGGATTTGGGGTTCCAAGCCGTCAAAATTCCCCGGATGGGGCCCAAAGGGATGGGATTTCGGAGCAGGGATGAGCTCTGAGGGGGGTCTCAGCTGTGGGAGTGTGAGGGGAGGGAATTCCATCATCCCCTGCCCTGTTCCAGCTGGAATATTCCTCGAAGCATTTCTGGATGTTTCCCGGAAAATTCTAGAGTTTTCCAGAAAATTCCATGAAAAATATCTCTGTTAGAGGTTGGTCCAATTGGATTTTGCTTTGTACCAGCGTCAGTTTGGTTATCCCAGACAGAGATGGGAATGGGCATGGATTTGGGGAGGAATCCTGGAATTCTGGAATGGTTTGGGTTGGAAGGGACGTGAAAAACCTCCACTTCCATGGGCAGAGACACCTCCCACCATCCCAGGTGGCTCCAGGCTGGCCTTGGACACTTCCAGGGATGGGAAATCCATGGAATATCCTGGGCCAGGCCCTCACAGGGAACGATTCCTTCCCAAAATCCCACCCAAATTCCCACTCTGTCACCCTGACCCCATTCCCTGTGTCCTGTCCGTGCAGTTCCTCAGGAAAAATCCCTCTCCACCTTCCCTGGAGCCCCTGCAGGTCCTGGAAGGTGCTGTGGGGTCTCCACAGGCTGAACATTCCCAACATTCCCAGCCTGGATCCACAGGGAAGCTTCTCCAGCCCCTTGGATCCACTTTATGGCCTCCTCTGGCCTTGCTCCAACAATTCCACGTCCCTTTTATTTTGGGGACACCAGAACCGGGCACAGAATTCCCGGTGGGATCTCACCAGAGCAGAGCAGAGGGAGAGAATCCCCTTCCTCACCCTCCTGCCCACGTTCCTTGGGATTCATCCTGAAGGATGGGGGGATTCTGCTCGTGGTGAGTCCGGAAAAGCCTTTTTGGGGAAAACCCAGCAGGAAAAGGGGGTTCAGGGCTGCCAGGACGTGCCTGGAGCCTCGTGGCCTCGTCCCGGGAGCGTCAGCAAATCCCAGGAAAGCTCTCCCGAGGCCAGGGACCTTTTCCAAGGCGGATTCCCGAGGCTCCCGCGTGGCCCCGGCCCCTGGGGTGGGGACTCCAGACAGTTACAGGCCACCAAACCCCCCCTCATTTGCATGATCACCCCAAAATCCACCCCAAAATTACAGCGTCCCAAGGGTGTCATTATCGCCCAGGTGGGGCCTAATTTGCACCCGGGGTAATTTAATCCCCCCCCCAAAAAAAAAGCCCTAAAATGAAGGTTGGGGACGATCCCTGGGCTGAGTGTCCCCAGGGTGTCATCAGCGTTAATTAATTGGGCTCCTACACCCAGCATGAGCCACGCTCCGAAGGCTGCGGGACGAGTTCCTGCTCCGAGCTGGTCCCCGTCACCTCGTCCCCCCTCCAAACCCCAAAATCCAGGCTCTGGAAATTTCCTGATTTCCTCCAAGTGCTGGGAGAGTTCATAGGGAATGAAGGAATCGTTAATTAATTTGCAGTTGGAAGATGAAATTTAAACAAAAAAAGAAAAAGAAGATTGGGAGGTAATTACAGCCCGAGGGCAGGCGGAGGAAATTCAGCATTAATCAACCTCTCAGCAGAGGCTTCTGCTTTTATTTTTAATTAAAATCAAACAAAGTTGAAATTAAAATTGCCCAATTAACATTGAAAGTTTCATCGTGATTTTTCTCAGTGAAAAGGCATCAATTAATTAAAATTTCCTTGTTCAAAAATTCGTTGAAAAATTCATTTCACCGTTTAAAAATAGTCGTGGTTGGTTTTTTTTATAATGGGATAATATGACCAAAAGTCTCATTAATAAGAAATAAAAATAAGAATAAAACTCTACAAGGATGTCCCGTGAACCAAAAATCAGGAGGATTTGGAGAGCTCACCCAGATTTTAGTGCTGAAATCTTCTTCCCTTTGCCTGATCCAAACCCCAACGACCTCAGGCTCGAAATTCCAAAGGAAATGCACAAAAAAGAGACAAAAATCCCCCTTTGGACCAAAATTGTGGATCATAAAAATCTCGGCTGTCCCCGATCTGCTCATCCTGAGCTCTGCTGCCATCAGCATTTAAATTTTCATTTTAATTTATTTAATTCATTTAATTTCATTGTTTGGTCCATTTAATTTCATTTAATTAATTTAATTAATTTAATTAATTTCATTTAAATATTAATTCCTGTTTTTATGGGGCTTTGCATGCGTTAACGACACAAAATCCCACCCGCCACACAAATATTTACATTGAACTCCACCCTCCCTTTACGCTCTGGAGCCCTTCCAGATTTCCCCCCCAAAAAAAGTCCCAAACTCGACCATAAAAGGATTTTACAGCCAGGATTTTCCAGGATTAGGCGGAACCGGCCTGAAGTGCCGCTGCTATTTCGGGGTGAAAATGATAGGGAAGGGTTGATAAAGCCAAATAACCCGTTTGGGACTGGGCTTGGCCCAGGATGAATCAGGACAACGTCCACAAAGGGTGGCTCCTCTCCAACCCCAACGGGGACCCTATAAAAGCACCCCGGTCCTCCCCTCGCTCCGCACGGCTTCCCAGGAATCCCACTCGATCCCGCCGGTGACTTGGGTGAGTGGCTCCTTCGGGAATATTCCCTTCCTTGGGAATATTGGCGTTTCTCCGGGATTCGTGGTGGATGGGAGAGTCGTTCCCGGCGTTTTTTGGGGAATATGGAGGGGCTTCTCCCTGTTGGAATTGTTGGGTTGTCCACGTGGGAAGGGAATACGGGAGAAGTTTGGGGACTTCCTTGGGTGTGGGGTCAGCTCCCGGCTGGAGTTTGAGCCCGTTGGAGAAATGGCTCCTTTTCCATGGAAATCCCGGGGTTTCCATGGGGCAGGGAGTGCTCGTGTGCCCGGGCACGTTCCGGAGGCCGGAAGGCGGGCACGGGATCCGATGGGGCACGGATGTTCCCGATAAGAGGCTTGGGGATCCCACAGGGAAGCAAGGAGGGAAGGAGGAGGCTTTGGAGGTTTCCAGGTGCAGCTTTTGAGGTCTCTGCCCCAGATCTTGTCTCGGGCTGGGTTAAAGCTCCTCTCACCAGGATCACAGGGACAGATCCTGGAAACATCGGGAGGTGCTGGAATGAGGCCAGGGGAAGCCATGGAGATGCTCCAAGGGCTGGGGAAAGGTTTGGGAGAGCTGGAAGGGTTCACCTGGAGAGGAGAAGCTCCAAGGAGACCTCAGAGACCTCCCAGGTGTCCCTGGACAGCAGAGGGGTTGGATTGGGTGATCTTTGGGGTCCATTCCACGGAAATATTCCATGGGATAACCCCACGGGGCGGGATCTTGGGGCACCTCCCTCCCCACCATCCATCGCCGCATCCCCGTCATCATTCCCGCTCCAACGTCACCCAAACACGTCAGTGGGGAAGCCAGAGGCCACTCCCCATCCCACTAAAACCCTGGAATGCGTTCCCAGCACTCCGGGGACGCGGAGCCAGCCCGACCCTGGGAATTCTCCTCCCTCTTCCCAAGGAAATCCCCCGTCCCTTGGTCTGCTCCTGTCCTTTGCAGGCTCGCTCGGATCTGCAGGAGAATGTCCCCGTTCTTGGACAGCATCGCCACCATCATCAGCGTCTTCCAGCAGCACGCCCAGGGAGATGGGGACGGCTCCAGCCTCAGCCGCAGGAGGATGAGGGAGCTCATCCAGAGGGAATTCGCAGACGCCCTCGTGGTGAGCGCTGCTGGAAAGGGTCGGGATGTGGGAAGGGCAAAATCTCCTCTGGAAATGGGATGGGGAGGGTTCCACCAAAGGGGAGCCACGGTCGGGGTCCTTTGTGCCAGAGAAGGGAATGGAGAATCCTGAAGGAGCTGGAGGGGCTCAGCCTGGAGAAAAGGGGGATCCAGGGGGAATTTCGGGCTCTTCCTGGGGGAATTTGGGATCTGATCCCGAAGAACAGAGACAGCACAAGAGGGAACGGCCTCGAGCTGTGCCAGGGGAGGCTCCGGGTGGAGATTTGGGAAAATCCCTCCTGGAAAGGGCGGCCAGGCCTTGGAAGGGGCTGCCCAGGGAGGTTTGGAGTGGCCATCCCTGGAGGTGTCTGAGGAATTCCTGGACGTTGGTTTGGGTGATTGGTCCCAGGTTGGACTCGCTGACCTTGGAGTTCTTTCCCAACCTCAGGGATCCTGGGGTTCTGAGACTGCTCCCACAACTCTTCCAACCCATTTTCCCACGAAAAAATGGGCAAAATCCAGGGAATGAACCAGGGGAGGTGAGGGTTTTCCTTCCCGGATAGGAAGCAAATTTATCCTGTTGCAAGGAGAAATCCCAAAAAGGAAAGAGCTGCTCAGCTGCAGCCAGGGAACAACCAAGAAAATGGAGAAGAAATACCCAGAGCTGGTGCTGAGCCCTAAAAGTGAAATCGTGAGAGAAGGAAGGAGAATTCCTGCGATTCTTCCTATTTTTTCATTTCTCCCACAAGGGTCAGGAAGACAAAACTCCCCCTTTTTTCCCCCCCGTGTTTTTTCCCTGCAGAAGCCACACGACCCTCAGACCATCGAGAAGATCCTGCAGTTCCTGGAGTGGGACGGGGACGGGGACATCGATTTTAAGGAGTTCCTCCTCTTGGTGTTCCGGGTGGCCAAGTGCTGCTTCTGGTTCGTGCCGAGGGCACCGTTCCTGGTGCAGAGGACAAAGGTCCCGACCGGCGGAAAATCCCTCCGGGAGCCGGAAATCAGGAGCAGAGGGAGCCGCCGGCAGCTCCAGGAGGAGGAGGAGGAACGAGAAACCTGGGAGAGGAATCGCGACCCGCCCCGTGAAGTTGAGCTGCAACGAGACCCCAGGGTCGGGGAGATTGAAATCTCAGAGGGAACGAGGAGGGATCAGCAGGAACGTCGCACACGGAGCAGGAACGATGCGGAACCAAGCAGGGAGCCGGGGGAGCCGATCCCTCGGGAATACCGGGAACGGAGCCAAGAGCCGTGCGAGCAGCGGGAGAGCCGGAGAAGGCGGCAGCCCCCGGAGCCGGACAGACGAGGAGAGAGGAGAGAACAGGAGGGGTTCCAGGAGGAAGAACCGGCAGACGTGAGGATCGGCAGGCAACGCCGTGAACCCCAACCACGGCCGGACCGGTGGAGCTGCCGGGAGCTGGGGAGTGATGAAAGAACCCAGCGGCCACGAGGAGCTGATGGAGGAGGTGACAACCGGCCACGGGAACCCGAATCGCTCCGGGAAGAGAGAAGCCGCCACCGCTGGCGCGAGCTGGAACAAAGAGAGCTGGAAGGGAGAAGCTGCCGGGCAGCTGAGCCGGAATGTCCGGAGTCCAGGCGGCCACATCAGACATTCCTGGAGGAACCGTTAGACATCGACCTCGAGGAGTGTGAGGGAGCAGAGGCGGTGGAACGAGGCTACAGACAGAGAACAAAGCGGGAACAGGAGCTGGAATCAGCGGAAAGGGAAAGGGAGTTCCGGGAGGAGCTGGAGAGGGAAGAAAGAGATGATCCCAGAAGAAAAGGGAGAATGAGAGAGAGGAGGGTGGATCGGAAACAGGAGCTGGAGCTGGAGGTCTCTGAGCGCCACAGCCGCCAGACACAGGAAAGGGAGGAAGAGGCCACAATCAGACGGAGAGAGACACAGGAGAGACGTGAGCGTGAAATTCATGAGGCTGAAGCTGATGGAAGGAGACAAAGAGAATCAGTGAGGTACGAAAGGGAGAGGGAGACCAGAGCTGCAGCGGCTGAAGCCAATGTCAAAGTGCGCCGTGAGATCCGGGAACAGGAAAGAGTCGAGGACTTAAGAAGAAGAGAACGTCCCCGTGAGTGTGAAGAAGAAACTGAACCAGAGAGGAGAATTGTCCGTGTAAGAGAGAGGGAAGAGGCCCTGAGGGAGGGGAGAATCGATTGGGATCGGGAACAGGAGCTGGAGGTCGCTGAGCGCCGGACACAGGAAAGGGAGGAAGAAGTGGACGCCATCAGGCAGAGAGAGACACGGGACAGACGTGAGCGTGAAATTCGTGAGGCTGAAGTTGATGGAAGGAGAGAACAAGAAGCTCTGAGGTACGAAAGGAGAAGAGAGACCTCAGTGGCAGCAGCTGAAGCCGACATCAAAGTGCGCCGTGAGATCCGGGAACGGGACCCACGAGAGGAGCTGAGAAGGAGAGAACGACCCCGTGAGTGTGAGGAGGAAGCAGAACAAGAGAGGAGAATTTCCCGTGTAAGAGAGAGGGAAGAGGCCGTGAGGGAGAGGAGAATCGATCGGGAACGGGAACAGGAGCTGGAGGTCTCTGAGCGCCAGACACAGGAAAGGGAGGAAGAGGCAATGATCAGGCAGAGAGAGACACGGGACAGACGTGAGCGTGAAATTCGTGAACTCGAAGATGATGCAAGGAGAGAACAAGAATCAGTGAGGTACGAAAGGAGAAGAGAGACCTCAGTGGCAGTGGCTGAAGCCGACGTCAAAGTGCGCCGTGAGATCCGGGAACGGGAACCACGGGAGGAGCTGAGAAGGAGGGAACGACCCCGTGAGTGTGAGGAGGAAGAGAGGAGGATTTGCCCCAGAAGAGAGAGGGAAGAGGCCCTGAGGGAGAGGAGAATCGATCAGGAACGGGAACAGGAGCTGGAGGTCTCTGAGCGCCGGACACGGGAAAGGGAGGAAGAGGCAATGATCAGGCAGAGAGAGACACGGGACAGACGTGAGCGTGAAATTCGTGAACTCGAAGATGATGGAAGGAGACAAAGAGAATCAGTGAGGTACGAAAGGGAGAGGGAGACCAGAGCTGCAGCAGCTGAAGCCGACGTCAAAGTGCGCCGTGAGATCCGGGAACGGGAGCCACGAGAGGAGCTGAGAAGGAGAGAACGACCCCGTGAGTGTGAAGAAGAAACTGAACCAGAGAGGAAAATTGTCCGTGTAAGAGAGAGGGAAGAGGCCCTGAGGGAGAGGAGAATCGATCGCGATCGGGAACAGGAGCTGGAGGTCTCTGAGCGCCGGACACGGGAAAGAGAGGAAGAAGTGGCCGCCATCAGGCAGAGAGAGACACGGGACAGACGTGAGCGTGAAATTCGTGAACTCGAAGACGACAGAAGGAGAGAGCGAGAAACTCTGAGGTATGAAAGGGAGAGGGAGACCAGAGCTGCGGCAGCTGAAGCCGACGTCAAAGTGCGCCGTGAGATCCGGGAACGGGAACCACGAGAGGAGCTGAGAAGGAGAGAACGACCCCATGAGTGTGAAGAAGAAAGACGGATTTGCCCCAGAAGAGAGAGGGAAGAGGCCGTGAGGGAGAGGAGAATTGATCGGGATCGGGAACGGGAGCTGGAGGTCTCTGAGCGCCGGACACGGGAAAGGGAGGAAGAGGCTGTGATCAGGCAGAGAGAGACACGGGACAGACGTGAGCGTGAAATTCGTGAGGCTGAAGCTGACGGAAGGAGACAAAGAGAATCAGTGAGGTACGAAAGGGAGAGGGAGACCAGAGCTGCAGCAGCTGATGCCGACGTCAAAGTGCGCCGTGAGATCCGGGAACAGGAAAGAGTTGAGGACTTAAGAAGAGAACGTCCCCGTGAGTGTGAAGAAGAAACTGAACCAGAGAGGAGAATTTCCCGTGTAAGAGAGAGGGAAGAGGCCCTGAGGGAGAGGAGAATTGATCAGGAACAAGAGCTGGAGGTCTCTGAGCGCCGGACACGGGAAAGGGAGGAACAAGAGGCTGTGATCAGGCAGAGAGAGACACAGGAGAGACGTGAGCGTGAAATTCGTGAACTCGAAGATGATGGAAGGAGACAAAGAGAATCAGTGAGGTACGAAAGGGAGAGGGAGACCAGAGCTGCAGCGGCTGAAGCCGACGTCAAAGTGCGCCGTGAGATCCGGGAACGGGAACCACGAGAGGAGCTGAGAAGGAGAGAACGACCCCGTGAGTGTGAGGAGGAAGAGAGACAAATTGTCCGTGTAAGAGAGAGGGAAGAGGCCCTGAGGGAGGGGAGAATCGATTGGGAACGGGAACAGGAGCTGGAGGTTGCTGAGCGCCGGACACGGGAAAGGGAGGAAGAAGTGGCCGCCATCAGGCAGAGAGAGACACGGGACAGACGTGAGCGTGAAATTCGTGAGGCTGAAGTTGATGGAAGGAGAGAACAAGAAGCTCTGAGGTACGAAAGGAGAAGAGAGACCTCAGTGGCAGCGGCTGAAGCCGACGTCAAAGTGCGCCGTGAGATCCGGGAACGGGAAAGAGTTGAGGACTTAAGAAGAAGAGAATGTCCCCGTGAGTGTGAAAAAAAGCAGATTTGCCCCAGAAGAGAGAGGGAAGAGCCCCTGAGGGAGAGGAGAATCGATCAGGAACGGGAGCTGGAGCTGGAGGTCTCTGAGCGCCGGAGGCGCCGGACACGGGAAAGGGAGGAAGAAGTGACCACCGCTGACCAGAGAGAGACACGGGAGGAGATCCAACTGGAGGTCCTGGAGGAGGAAGAAGAGGAAGAGGAGCTGGAGCAGGGCCGGTGCCTGTACCAGACGCTGGACGTGGACACCGGAGATCTCTGCCCGCCAGGACAGGAGGTGCCCGTCAGCGACCTCAGGGTCCGGTACATCCCCGCTGACCCCGACGTCCGGCCCGAGGTCCGGGTGCTGCCCGACCCCGTTGACCCTCAGACCGTCGCCTACCTGGTCCACGTGATCCAGAACCTGGATGACCCCAAGGCCACCACCTACGAGATCGTTTGCCGCCAGCCCGGCCAGCGGGGCTGGACCTGCTCCGTGTCCCCGCGGCCACCGAGTGACCGCAGGGGCCACCCCGAGCCGCCGCCCAGAGAAACGGGGAGGGCTGAGGCGGCACCTTCCAAATCCCAGGAAATCTCCGAGCACCTGGATGAGCCCCGGGAAAGATCCGGAAAAGAGGTGAAGGACGGAGCTCTGCGGGATCCCGCTGAGCCGGAGGCTGCCAAAGGCGAGAGGGTGAAATCCAAGGAGATCCGGAGGCGCCCCGAGATCCCTGAGGAGCAGCGGGATCAGCCCCAGGGAGAGGGATCCCAGAAAATCCCACGGGAGCCCGGATCCGGCTGCCAGGGGAGAGAGAGGGAGGACGGCAAGGCCAAGAGCTGCCCCACGGCTCCGGAGCCTCGGGAATCTCGGGATGAGGAGCGGAGAGATCCCACAGAGAGCCGGGCCCACAGAGAGGGGATCCAGGAGGATCTGGAGGATCCTGATCCAGGAAAGAGGCACCAGGAGGAATCCAGGGAGAGGAGCCCCCGGGAAGGCGGCGATTCCCAGGTTTCTCGGGAAGGAGGCACCAAGCAGGGCCAGGATTCCTCACAGGAGGCCCCAAAATGCCCCAGGGATGAATCCAAGACATCCTGAGGGGAATCCGCCTCTCCCCGGAGCCTCTCCGGGTCTTTTTGAGGGTCACTCCTGCCCCCCGTTCCCAGCTGGGGCCCAGGAGTGATGGACTCAAAAGGATTCCGGGGTGTCCAGTGGGGTTTGGGGCTTTTCCCCGGAATTATTCCTCAGCAGGAAGCGAGATCCCCCTGGATCTGGAATTTCCGCCTCCCTGCCGGGTGTGTCTCTCGATATTTAATCACTTTTTCTGCTCTAATTGGAGTCCTTGGGTCCCCTCTGTCCTCTTTTGTACCCTGGGCTGTCACAGGGCTGGGGCTCCTCTCAGCTTCTGCCACGAAACTCCAAAAAAATTCCTGATTTTGGGGCCTGGAAATCCTCAAGGTTGGGAAAAAAACCTCCAGTTTGTAGCCTTGATTCCAGCAGAATTCCAGCTCCAGGCTCGGGGGTTGGGAGCGGCAGCAGGGTCCTGGTGGTGGTGGGTGGGGGATTCTCCTTCTCCTCCTTTTCCTTTTCCTTCCTTTTTGTCGCATGGAAAATGGGAATAAACGGCTGATTCCTGCACCGGCTCCGTGCGTCCCGTTCCAGAGGGCCGGGAGGGCTGGGAGGGGGCCCAGTTTGGATCGCGCCTTCCCAGTTTGGGATGAGGCATTCCCAGTTTGGGATGAGGCATTCCCAGTTC
This sequence comes from Monarcha castaneiventris obscurior, assembly GCA_026261815.1. Taxonomy (NCBI): domain Eukaryota; kingdom Metazoa; phylum Chordata; class Aves; order Passeriformes; family Monarchidae; genus Monarcha; species Monarcha castaneiventris. The sequence continues at coordinate 134,758 of JAMPIT010000239.1, forward strand.
GGGTCACACATTCCCAGTTCGGGTCACACATTCCCAGTTTGGGTCACACATTCCCAGTTTGGGATGAGGCATTCCCAGTTTGGATCAGGCATTCCCAGTTTGGGTCACACATTCCCAGTTTGGATGAGGCATTCCCAGTTTGGGTCACACATTCCCAGTTTGGATGAGGCATTCCTAGTTCAGGTCACACATTCCCAGTTCGGGTCACACACTCCCAGTTCAGCCCCCAAACTCCTCCTAATCCCAAATCCCTCCAAATCCCCCATTCCCCATTCCCCGCTCCAGGCTCTCCCAAGGCTCCGTCCCCACGTGCCAGTGACAGGAACAGGGACAGGGACAGGGACAGGGACCTGAGGGACAGGGACAGGGACAGGGACAGGGACAGTGCCAGAGCTTGGTGACAGGAACAGAAAGGAACAGGAACAGGAACAGGAACAGGAACAGGAACAGGAACAGAGCTCGGTGATGGTGACAGGAACAGGAACAGGGCCAGAGCCAGTGACAGGAACAGGAACGGCTCAGTGATGGGGACAGGGACAGGGCCAGAGCCAGCACTCGGTGCCAGGGCCAGGAACAGGAACAGAAACAGGAACAGGAACAGGGCTCGGTGATGGGGACAGGGACAGGAACAGTGACACAGCTCAGTGCCAGGGCCACGCCTCAGTGCCAGGGACAGTGCCAGTGCCAGAGCCAGCACTCGGTGCCAGAGCCAGGGACAGGAACAGAAACAGGGACAGAAACAGGAACAGGGCTCGGTGATGGTGACAGGAACAGTGACAGAGACAGGAACAGGGCCAGGGCCAGGGCCAGCTCTTGGTGCCGGTGCCGGTGTCAGCTCTTGGTGCCGGTGCCAGCTCTCGGTGCTGGTGCCGGTGCCAGGGCCAGAGCCAGCTCTCTGTGCCGGTGTCGGTGCCGGTGCCAGCTCTCGGTGCCCTCCGTGGCCGCACCGGTGGCCGTGTCCCCATCCCGGGCCGGCCGCGTCCCACCGGGAACATCCCGAGCCCCCCGGGAACATCCCGAGCCCCCCGGGAACATCCCGAACCCGCCGGGAACATCCCGAACCCGCCGGGAACATCCCGAGCTCCCCGGGAACATCCCGAACCCGCCGGGAACATCCCGAACCCCCCGGGAACATCCCGAACCCCCCGGGATCGCCTCTGGCACAGCGAAAGTGCCACATTCCCCTCCCCTTTTACCCAGCGGGGTCCTCGGGGGGAGGGAAAAGCCAATTTCCCAATCCAAAGTTTGCGAAATTCCCTTTGGGAATGGTGGAGTGAGGAAGAAATCCCTTTTTCCCCCCATTTTGTGAGGAAAAAACGGGAGTTTGAGGGCGGGAAATTGGGGGCAGAAGGAAAAATCTCCCGGCGCTGTTCCCTCGTTTGCTGCTTCCCTTTGTCCTGCTCCGAGATTTGGGGGATTTTCCTCTTTTTCCTGCTCCAGGCTTTCCCGAAATATTTTGGGATTTTCTCGTTTTTCCTGCCTCAGCCTCCCCCCAAAGATTTTGGGGAAATTTTCCCCTTTTTCCTGCTCCAGCCTCCCCCCAAAGATTTTGGGATTTTTCCCCCTTTTTCCTGCCTCAGCTTCTCCCCAAAGATTTTGGGATTTTTCCCCCTTTTTCCTGCCCCAGCTTCCCTTCAAAGATTTTGGGGAAATTTTCCCCTTTTCCTGTTCCAGCCTCCCCCCAAAGATTTTTGGATTTTCCTGCTCCAGCTTCCCCCCAAAGATTTTGGGATTTTTCCCCTTTTTCCTGCCTCAGCTCCTCTCCAAAGGTTTTGGGATTTTCCCCCTTTTTCCTGCCTCAGCTTCTCCCCAAAGATTTTGGGATTTTTCCTGCCTCAGCTTCTCCCCAAAGATTTTGGGATTTTCCCCCTTTTTCCTGCTCCAGCCTCCCCCTTTAGATTTATTTTTTTGGGGCCGGGGGGGGGGATTTTTCCCCGTTCTCCTCCCCCGAGGACGAATCCAGGGCTCTCCCAAAAGGAAGAAAACCGGGATAATTCCGGGCTGGGACCAGCCGCGAGTCCCGGAGCGGGGCAGGGCAGGGCCGGGCACATTCCAGAGGCTCGGGAGCAGCCGCGGTTGCCGCTGGAAACGGGAATTGCCCAACGGGGCCGGGGCTGAGTCAGCCCGGGCGGGGCTCCCGAGCTGGCCCCGGGCTGCTCCCGAGCTTTTCCCGACGCTCCCGATCCTACAATTCCAACGCGAGCGGAGCCGCCGCCTGCCCCAGCCATGGTGAGGGAGCCGGGATCGCCGGGAATGCGCTGGGAAAGGATCCAGAGGGGATTTTCCTACAAAAAGCCCCAAAACTGGAGCGGGGAGGGGGCAGGGAGTGGTGCCAAGGGAAGGATTTTCCAGGGAAAAAAGGGTTTGGGAATGGGGAAAGGGGCCCGGGGTGTGTGGGAATGAGAGGGGATTCCAAAGGGTTGGGAAGGGTGAGGGAAAAGGAGATTTTCCTACAAAAAGCCCCAAAATTGGAGCGGGGCGGGGATAGGGAGTGGTGCCAAGGGAAGGATTTTCCAGGGAAAAAAGTTTGGGAATGGGAAAAGGGGCCCGGGATGTGTGGGAATGAGAGGGGATTCCAGAGAGGTGGGAAGAGAAAAGGAGATTTTCCTACAAAAAGCCCCAAAATTGGAGCGGGGCGGGGATAGGGAGTGGTGCCAAGGGAAGGATTTTCCAGGGAAAAAAGCTTGGGAATGGGAAAAGGGGCGGAGAGGGAGGGAAAAGGAAAAGGATCCTGCAGGTGTGGGAAAGGTGATTCCAGAGGGGTGGAAAAGCAAAAAAACAGAGTTTTTCCCACAAAACGCCCCAAAAGAGGAGCGGGAAGAGGACAGGGAAGGATTTTCCAGGGAAGGAGCTCTGGGAAGGGGGAAGAGCCCCCAAAATTCCCGTTTTATTCCCCAAATCCGCACCTTCCCTGTCCGTCTCAGGGGGAGAACCAGCAGGGAATGGGGAATGCCTCTGGAATTTTCCTCTCCTGGGGCCGGCCAGGGCGGGGGGGGAGGAGGGAAAAGAGGGGGGGAAACGGGGAAAAGCTGGGAAAAAAAGGGGAAAAACTGGGAAAAAAAAGGGGAGAAACGGGGGGAAAAAACGGGGAAAAAAAAGCGGGGAAAAACAGGGGAAAATGCGGGAAAACGAGGAAAAAAAGCAGGGAAAAAACCGGAAAAAAACCCAGGGAATAAGCGGGGGGGGAATGGAAAAAAAAAGGGGGGGAAAACTGGGAAAAACGGGGGAAAATGCGGGAAAACAGGGAAACGGAGGGAAAACAGGTTAAAAATGGGATTATCTCCCCAAAAACCGCCTGATCCAAAGCCGGGATCCGCCCCGGGCCCTTCCCGCTCCTCCCCCGGGATTTTCCCGGAGCCGCTCCCCGCTCCGGCCCCTTCCCGCTGCGCCAGGGAGTGAAACCCAGGGAAAAATGCGGCGGAACGGGTCCGGCTGAGCCCTTCCCCCATCCTGAAAAAAACGGGAGCACCTGGGATGGGCACAGGAGGTTCCTCTATCCCCAAAAAACCCCGGGATTGCTCCTGGAATGGGCAGAGGGAGCTCCCAAGAAACCCGGATTGCTCCAGAAGGAGCCCAGGAGGCTCCTCCATCAAAAAAACCCCGGGATTGCTCCTGGAATGGGCAGAGGAGGCTCCTCCATCCCCAAAAAAAGCCGGGATTGCTCCTGGAATGGGCACAGGAGGCTCCCAAAAAACCCGGGATTGCTCCTGGAATGGGCAGAGGCAGTTCCCAAAAAACTCCGGGATTGCCCCTGGAACGGGCAGAGGAGGATCCTCCATCCCAAAAAAACCAGGATTGCTCCTGGAATGGGCAGCGGCAACTCCCAAAAACCGCGGGATTGCTCCGGAAGGGGCTCAGGAGGCTCCCCCATCCCAAAAAAAAGCCGGGATTGCTCCCGGCACAGCCGGAAGGGCCCAGGAGGCTCCCAAAAACCCGGGATTGCTCCGGAAGGGCCCAGGAAGCTCCCAAAAATCCCGGGATGGCTCCGGAAGGGGCTCAGGAGGCTCCCCCATCCCCAAAACCCCTGGGATTGCTCCTGGAATGGACCGAGGAGGCTCCTCCATCCCAAAAAAAAAGCCGGGATTGCTCCTGGCACAGCTGGAATGGGCAGAGGAGGCTCCCAAAAAACCGGGATTGCTCCTGGAATGGGCAGAGGGAGTTCCCAAAAAACCGGGATTGCTCCTGGAATGGGCAGAGGGAGATCCTCCATCCCAAAAAAAAACCTGGGATGGCTCCGGAATGCATCCAGGAGGCTCCCCCAGCCCCTCCCTGAGCCCGAATCCCGGGATTCTCCCGCAGCCCACGGAGACGGAGCGCTGCATCGAGTCGCTGCTGGCCGTGTTCCAGCGCTACGCCGGCAGGGAGGGAGATCCCTGCTCCCTCTCCAAGCGGGAATTCCGCGCCTTCATGGACACCGAGCTGGCCGCCTTCACCAAGGTCCCCGCGGCGGGAGGGAGCTGTGGGGTGGGATGGGATTTGTGGGATTTGTGGGATTTGTGGGATTTGTGGGATGGGATGGGATGGGATGGGATGGGATGGGATGGGATGGGATGGGATGGGATGGGATGGGATGGGATGGGATGGGATGGGATGGGATGGGATGGGATGGGATGGGATGGGATGGGATGGGATGGGATGGGATGGGATGGAGGATTGGATGGGATGGGATCCATGGGATGGGATGGGATGGGGTGGGATCCATGGGATTGATGGGATTTATGGAATGGGATCCATGGGATGGGATGGGATCCATAGGATCCATGAAGTGGGATGGGATCCATGGGACTGATGGGATGGGATCCATGGGATGGGATTTATGGGATTGATGGGATGGGATTGATGGGAACCATGGGATGGGATCCATGGATTTATGGGATTGATGGGATGGGATGGGATCCATGGGATTTATGGGATTTATGGAATGGGATCCATGAGATGGGATTGATGGGATTTATGGGATGGGATCCATGGGATTGATGGGATGGGGGGACCCAGGGGGTCCCGGCCCCAGGGATGTGCCAGGATGGGATTTGGAGCGGGGATGGGATTCCGGGAATGTCACTGGATGTGGATATTCAGGGATTTTCCCATCCTAAACCATCCCAGGACTCCCTGAGCTCCCATTCCCTCCCCAGGCTGGGAATTCCCGCTCATTCCAGACCCCAATTCCCATCTTTTTGGGGTTTTTTCCCTGGCAGAACCAGAAGGACCCGGGCGTGGTGGACAGGATGATGAAAAAGCTGGATCTGAACAGCGACGGGCAGTTGGATTTCCAGGAATTCCTCAACCTCATCGGTGGCATCGCCGTGGCCTGCCACGACTCCCTGCTCCTGAAATCCCCCAATCCCTGAATCCGGAGGCGCTGGAAGAATCCCGGATCCCCCTGGAAGATCCCCCGGGACACCGGAAGGGTCGGAATGGGCACATTCCCCCTTTTCCCCCTTTTTCCCCCTTTTTTCCCCCGTTTTTATGGATAAATAAAAGGTTTAAAACCACGAGGTTTGGCAGGAAAACGGCGCCGATCCCGAGGGATTCTGGGAGCTGTGAGGGAAGGGAAAATTCCAAGGTGATCCCCGAGTGGTCACCCAGAATTCCAGGAATTCCTTGGATGCCTCCAGGGATGGGGATCCAAAACCTCCCCCCGAGCCCCTTCCGGTGCTTCCCAACCCTTTTTCCATGGAAAATTTATCCCAGATTTCCAATCCTGGCACAGCTCGAGGCCGTTCCCTCTTGTGCTGGCCCCGTTCTTTGGGATCAGATCCCAAATTCCCCCTGGAGGAGCCCGAAATTCCCCCTGGATCCCCCTTTTCTCCAGGATGAGCCCTCCCAGCTCCCTCAGGGTTTTCCAGCCCCTCGTTCCATGATTTCCCACACCCAGACACAGCCCCGGACATTCCCAGTGGGAGAATCCCTGGAATTTCATCCCTGGATCGTTTTTACCTCTCCCGTTTTTATTCCCATCCCTCTGCCCCTGCAGGGATCAGAATCCACCCAAAATTTGGGAATCCCAGAGCCTTTTCCGTGCCCTGGGGACTCCAAAGGGTGAAAGTCCAGCAGGAAATTCCAGACAAGCCCTCGGGGTTAATTGGGGCACTAATTACACCTCGCTAATTAACACTTCCAGCTCCCAATCATTCCGGGAGCGCCCATCCCAGCTCCTGGAAAATTCCCAGCTCTCCCAGCAGAGGTGGGAAAATTTGGATTAAGTCCCACTTTTTTTTTTTTTGGGGGGGTGTCCTGAGCTCCCAACCAGGAAATTCCAGGTGATTAAGGAACTTTATTAACGAGGGGAACTCATTAAGTTGCCGGGACGACAAAACAAGGAGTCAACAAACACGGAGCCACTTCCGGAGGGAGCCGGGATTTCCTCGGATTCGGGATGGACAGAGCCAATCCCGGGTTTTCCAAGCAATTCCTTGGGATTGGAAGAGGGGCAGAGGCAGCTGCAGCCTCTGCAGGAGCTCCCAAGGATTTGGGATAAAAGAGCAGGAAAACCAGTCTGGGAATAAAGGAAAAAATTCCTGCTAAATGGGGAAAAAACGCTCAATCCGGCATTCCAAGGTGGGGAAAAACCGGGAAGGGAGCACGGGAATGGCCAAAGGGAGGGATTGGGGTGAAAGCTGGGATGGGGGAGCGGGAATTTCCTTATCCAGGAGAATTCCTAGCGGAACTGGAGGGGGCTGATGCGCAGCCCCAGGACGTCCTTCCCGATCTCCGTCACCTGCGGGGACAAAGAGAGCATTTAGGGGTGAAAATTCGGGATTTAGGGGTGAAAATTCAGGATTTAGGGGGAAAATTTAGGATTTAGGGGTGAAAATTCAGGATTTAGGGGTGAAAATTCAGGATTTAGGGGTGAAAATTTGGGATTTAGGGGTTGGGTTTGGGGCTGTCGCTCCTAGGCCTGTGCTGGGAGCACTGGGAAGGGGCTGGAACCATTTGGGTGGGAATTTGAGGGATTTGGGTGGGAATTTGAGGGATTTGTGGGAATATTGGAGAGGTTTGTGATGATATTTGAGATGCTTCCATGGAGGGACGAGATCCCCCCTCAGATGAGAGATTTGTGGGGATATTGAAGATATTTCTATGGATCTTTGAGATATTTCCATGGATATTGGAGCTATTCCTATGGATTTCTGATATTTCCATGGATATTTGAGATTATTTCCATGGATCTTGGAAATTTTTCCATGGATTTACGAGTTTCCCCCTCAGCCTCCTCCAGTCCAAGCAGGCCCAACTCCCACAGCCCCTCCTTGTGGGAAAGGCCCCAAAAGCCCTCTGGAATCCAACACTGACCCCTCAAAACACCTCAAAACACCTCCAAACCCCAGATTTTCCCACCCCACAGATCAGCAGGATGTGATTCCAGTGGAAATCCCAGTGGAAATCCCATGGGATCCGTGTCCCCCTGACGGCGGTGACGCCGCAGATCTGCCCACAGAACTCGGGCCTGTAGCAGGCCCCGCTGAGGGGGACACTTTGCTGTCCCCCTTCATAAGAGAGATTTGTGGGCATATTTGAGGTTATTTCCATGGATATTTGAGGTTTTTTTAGGGATATTTCAGAAATTTGTACGGATATTGAAGATATTTTCACAGATGGACAAGATCCTCCCTCACATTCTCCACACCAAGCAGGCCCAACTCCCACAGCCCCTCCTTGTGGGAAAAGCCCCGAAACCCCTCTGGAATCCAACACTGACCCCCTCAAAACCCCAAATTTTCCCACCCTACAAACCCTCCAACCCAAATCAGCAGGGATTTGTCATTCCCGAGGGCAACCCCGTGGGATCCGTGTCCCCCTCACCGTGGTGACGCGGCAGATCTGCCCGCGGAACTCGGGGCTGTAGCAGGCCCCGCTGAGGGGACATTTTTCCACGGGTTTCCCGCGGTAAATGGGGCGGTAGGAGGCGGCGCAGATGTCGAAGGGGTTGTGCTGGTCGTAGTTGAGCTGGTGGCTGTCGCTGGGGTTCTTCTCGCAGGCCGAAAGGATCTTCCGAGTCTGGAAAACGTTGCCACCGTGAGTATGGGGAATGGGAACACCCCAAAAATGGGGTCACAGCAGGGGTTCCACACGTGAGGGCCTCAGCTCGGGTTTGGGGGCAAAGGACAACCCAAAAATGGCGTCATGGAAGGGGTTCTACACCTGAGGGCCTCAACTCGGGTTTAGAGACAGGGACCCCCCAAAAAAAAGGTGTTTCCCAACTTGAGGGCCTCACCTGAAGACCTCATCTTGGGGCTGGGGACAGGGACATTGGGGCCCTCGGCTGCTGGGACACATTTGGGGACAAGGACATTTGGGGTCTGACCTGCTGGGTTTGGGGACATTTGGGGTCTGACCTGCAGGGTTTGGGGACAGGGCCATTTAGGGACATTTGGGGCCTCACCTGCTGGGCCACCTCGGGCTTGGGGCCGAGCTCGAGCAGGCGTCGGGCAAAGGTGGCGGCGCTCTTGAAGTTCTTGAGTTTGAAGAAGAGGTTGAGGGCGGTGCGGAGCACCAGGATCATGTGCACGGGCTGCAGGTTGGAGTGTGTGAAGTAGGCGGCCATCTGCCAGGAAAAACGCGGAAAATTGGGGTCAGATCGTCGGGAATAACGGGAATTATGGCTCGGAACGGTCCCTCACAGGCAGCCCCCCTGTTTGTATCACCTTTAAAGGTAAAATCCCGCTGTTTTCCCCTCAGGAATTCCACATTTTCCCCCTCAGAATTCCCACATTTCCCTCCTCAGGAATGCCATGCTTTTCCCCTCAGGCCTCCCACATTTTCCCCCTCAGGAACCCCACATTTCCCCCCTCAGAAATTCCATGTTTTCACCTCAGGAATCCCACATTTTTCCCCTCAGGAACTCCACATTTTCCCCCTCAGAAAACCCACATTTTTTCCCTCAGAAATTCCACATTTTTCCCCTCAGGAATTCCACATTTTTCCCCTCAGAAATCCAACATTTTCCCCCTCAGGAACCCCACATTTTTCCCCTCAGAAATCCAACATTTTCCCCCTCAGGAACCCCACAATTACCCCCTCAGGAATTCCTTTTTTTCCCACCCAGGAATTCCCCCATTTCCCCCTCAGGAATTCCATGTTTCCCCCTCAGGAATTCCACATTTTTCCCCTCAGAAATTCTCACATTTCCCCCCTCAGAAATTCAATGTTTTTCCCCTCAGGAATTCCATGTTTTCCCCCTCAGAATTCCCACATTTCCCCTCTCAGGAATTCCATGTTTTTCCCCTCAGGCCTCCCACATTTCCCCCCTCAGGAATTCCATGTTTCCCCCTCAGAAATTCCACATTTTGCCCCTCAGGAATTTCATGTTTTCCCCCTCAGGAATTCCATTTTTTCCCCTCAGGAACTCCACGTTTTCCCCCTCAGAAATCCCACATTTTCTCCCCTCAGAAATCCCACATTTTCCCCTCAGGAATTCCCCCATCTCCCACCTCACAGATCCTTTTCTGCTGCTCCAGCGTCTCCTTGGGCAGCTTCTTCCTCTCGATCTCCATGGACAACCCCACGATGTATTCCCGGCAAATGGCGATCAGCTGCTGCGCCTTGGGGAACGCCACAAAAACCGGGATCAAACCCTTCCCTGGGGACACCCTGGGATCGGGATCAGGATTGGGATCAGGATCGGGATCGGGATGGGGATGGGGATCGGGATTGGGATCAGGACTGGGATCGGGATCAGGACCCTGACCTCGGCAATCTCCTGCTTGTTGTCCACCACCAGCAGAGGGACACTGAGCAGGATCAGCCGGAATTTTTCCACGGCTTCCTCGAATTTCCCGGCCGTGGTCAGTTGGTAGCAGAGCTGCAGCCGCTGGATGAGGTCGTTCAGCTTCAGCCCCACGGCTGGAAGCGCCGTCTTGGGCCCGGCCTCTTTCCTGGGAACCCCAAAATTCCAGATTTAAGGGATCAGGGGGAAATGCGGGGAGAAGGGGGTGGCGTGGGCTCGGTGAGGTTGGGATGGAATTCCAGGAATCCGGAGCAGTTTGGGAATTCCTCGGATGCCTCCAGGGATGGGGATCCAAACCCTCCCTCTGAACCCCTTCCAACCCTTTTTCCACAGAAAAATCATCCCAAATCTCCACCCGGAGCCTCCCCTAGCACAGCTCGAGGCCGTTCCCTCTTGTCCTGGCCCCGTTCCTTGGGATCAGATCCCAAATTCCCCCTGGAAGAGCCTGAAATTCCCCCTGGATCCCCCTTTTCTCCAGGCTGAGAACCCCAGCTCCCTCAGGATTTTCCAGCCCCTTCTCCTGCTGCTCCAGCTCCATTCCCTGGACAATTCCCGCTTCCCAGCCCCTCATTCCATGAGGATCCAGCCCTGGACATTCCCTGGATTTTGCCCCGAGCTCAACCCCAAACCCATCTTTGCCCCCCACAATTCCCAACCCTCTCCCCAAACTGGGAATTCCAGCTCCTCCTCATCCCTGGAGGAATCCAAGGAATTCCCAGACATCTCTCCAGGCATCCAGCTGGGAATCAACCACCATTAGACTCACCAAACTCATTCCCAACCTCCTAAATCCGGGATTTCTCACCAGGAAGAGTTCCCAGGAGCCCAGGAAATCCCTGGAATAGGGGGAAGGAGCTTCCCAGTGCTCACCAGTTGCGGTGTGGGAATCCGTACATGGCGGGGAGGCTGGGAAGGGCCTGGAACGTCGTCCGGCCTCGGGAAAAGGTCTGCAGGAAGAGCTGCTTGTAGGGGCCGAAGTTGGTCACTCCCACCTGGTCGTGGAGCAGCTGATGGGGAAAAAAAATTCATGGATTGGGTCGGAAAAATCGGGATCAGGCAGCGCCGAGGCCTCGCGTTGGGTGGTATCCATAAAAAAACAGGGATTAAAATTCCCGAACGGATGCGAAGCAAAAGTTTGGGTTGGAGGAGTGAAAATAAGGGGGAAAAACGGCGTTTTTCCATGAAAATTCCATGGAAAACTCACCCTCATGGCTGTCTCAAAGGATCCTGCCAGGATGTGATCCACAGGGAGCTGGGAATTGTTGCACCACACCTGGAAAAAACGAGGGAAGGGAAGAGAATGCGGGCCTGGAATGCAGAGCCTGCAATTCCCACAAGGAAATTCCCAACCTGGCCTCACAAATCCCCAAAAAAACCCAAAAAAAAACCACAAAAAAGAAAGGGAAAAGGAGAAAATTCCCGTTTTTCCAAGGAAATCCAGGATTTACCTGGGCTGGGCTGGTGCCCTTGGTGGGGGGCACGAAGAATCCGTCCTCGGCTGCTCCCCCGGGGCCAGCAGGGACATCCTGAGGGGAAAAGAGCGGGAAAAATCCCGGAATTGCAGCTGAAATCCGAGCTGGAAGATCCCCCAGCACATTCCCAGCTTCCTGAATTCCCAAGGAATCCACACTGGGATATCCCAGGATTCTCCTACCAGCTCAGGGGGAAGATCCAAATCCTCCTCCACTTCCCATCCTCCTCCTTCTTCCGACCCTTTTCCCATTCCTTCCTCTCCAAATCCTTCTCCAGCATCCACGAATCCATCTGGAGGGAGATGGGAATGTCGGGGGGAGCTGCCAGAGGCCCGGGAATTGGGGTTTTCCATGGAAAAATCCCGGAATTCCCTCACCTTCATCCAGCTGCAGCTCCGCGTCCTCGCCCCAGCCCTCGGTGCCCACGGCGTCCATGTCGATGTCGGCGGCCAAGGCTCCTCCTTTCCCTAAAAAAAAACCGGGAAGGAGCCTCAGGAAGGAATTCCATGAGGGGAAAACTCCCCCCTCACACGGCGCTGTAACACCCCGGGCTGGAATTTTGGGGAATTCCGGGATTTAGGAGGGTGGGAGGGAGCTCTGGGAGTGTGGGATTGGTCCCAGGATTCCAGGAATTCCCTGGACACCTCCAGGGATGGGGATCCAAACCCTCCCCGAGCTCCTTCCAGCAGTTCCCAACCCTTTTCCCATGGAAAATTCATCCTGAATTTCCAAGCCTGGCACAGCTCGAGGCCGTTCCCTCTTGTTCTTTGGGATCAGATCCCAAATTTCCCCTGGAAGAGCCTGAAATTCCCCTTGGATCCTCCTTTTCTCCAGGATGAGCCCCCCCAGCTCCCTCAGGATTTTTCAGCCCCTCATTCCATGATTTCCCACCCCGGACATTCCCGGGGTCAATCCCATTCCCGATCCCATTCCTGATCCCATTCCTGATCCCATTCCCACCCCAATCCTGCCCCTCTGGCTTCACATCCAGCTGCTCCTTTCCCGCTTTTCCCTCCCCTTTTCCCCCATTCCCGGAACATTCCATGGGTTCATCATTCCCACAGACCCCGCAGCTTGATCCCAAACCCCCGAAATCCCCAGGAAAATCCAGGAAATCCCAGGAAATCCCCAGAAATCCCAGGAAATCCCCAGAAATCCCAGGAAATCCCAGGGAATCCCAGGAAATCCCAAGAAGTCCTTAGAAACCCCAGGAAAATCCCCGGAAATCCCAAGAAATCCCAGCAAAATCCCCAGAAACCCCAGGAAAACCCAGAAAATCCCAGCAAAATCCCCAGAAACCCCAGGAAAACCCAGAAAATCCCAGGAAAATCCCAGAAAATCCCAGCAAAATCCCAGGAAAATCCCAGGAAATCCCAAGAAATGCCAGAAAAATCCCAGAAAATCCTTAGAAACCCCAGAAAAATCCCAGAAATCCCAGGAAATCCCGGGAAATCCCAGGGAATGCCGACCTTTCCCGGCGATGGTTCCCTCGAAGAAGCCTTTGGACACGGTCAGCAGGGGCCAGTTCGTGTCCAGGGGCAGCACCGGGGCCGGGGGCTGCAGCAGCCGCGCCTCGGGATCCACGGCCGGGATCTGGGAAGGGCAGGGAAATCCCGGGATAGGGCAGGGAAATCCCGGGATAGGGAGGGAAATCCCGGGATAGAGCAGGGAAATCCCGGGATGGGGCAGGGAAAAGCTCGGGATAGGGCAGGGAAAAGGTCGGGATAGGGCAGGGAAATCCTGGGATAGGGAGGGAAAAGGTTGGGATAGGGCAGGGAAATCCCGGGATGGGGAGGGAAAAGGTTGGGATAGGGCAGGGAAATCCCGGGATAGGGCAGGGAAAATCCCGGGATAGGGCAGGGAAAGCTCGGGATAGGGCAGGAAAATCCCATTCCTCGGGATCCCAGCCCCCCTGATGTGGGAATGTCGCTCCTTCCCAACTGGAGCTTCCCAGGTCGTTGTTCCATTGTCGCCTCCTTCCCAAATTCCAGGAATTTTTCCCAGAGTTCTCCCCACTGGATCCCACCGTCCCCTCCAGGAATTCCAGGAGTTTCCTGGATTTCCCCCATCCCCACTGACCTTCCCAAATTCCAAGACTTTTCCCCACCGGATCCCGCCATCCCCTCTGTCCCGAACCCCAGGAGTTTTCCAGGATTTCTCCCATCCCCACTGAGATCCCGCTGTCTCCTCCTTCCCAAACTCCAGGGGTTTTCCAGGATTTCCCCCATCCCTGCCGTCCTTCCTAAATTCCAGGAGTTCTCCCATCCCCTCCCAGATCCCACCATCCCCTCCTTCCCCAATTCCCGCAGTTTTCCCACAGTTTTCTCCACAGTTTTCCCAGGGTTTTCCCGGGGTTTTCTCGGGGTTTTCCCGCGGTTTTCCCCACCTCAGTTTTCCCACACTTCTCCCGCTGTTTTCCCGCCGTTTTCCCGCTGTTCCCACCGTCTCTTTCTCGGGATCGAAGGATTCCCGCAGGCTCTCGGCCTCCTCGTCCAGCCCGTGCGTGGCGGCCGTCAGGAACGCCAGCGACTCTGCAATTCCCAGTGGGAATCGCCCTCAGGGCAGGGAAACCCCGGCCCGGGATCCCCAAATCCCAAAAATCCCCCAAATCCCGGCCTCGGAGTCCTGGGGTGGAGCCGGGATCCAGGTGGGAATGTTCCCCATGGGAAGGGGAACGGCGCCTTGGGATGGAGCGGGGCTGGATGGGAATGGCCTGGGTTTAGGGAATGAGCACTGGGATAATGGGAATTCCCTGGATTTAGGGATAAATTATGGGGATGAGCACTGGAATAACAGGAATTTCCTGGATTTAAGGATAAATAATGGGAATGACCACTGGGATAACAGGAAAAACCATTGGAATAATGGGAATAATCACTGGGATAATGGAGATGCTGCTCCCCCTGGATTTCATGGGAATGCCTGGGATTTAGGGATAAATTATGGGAATGACCATTGGAATAATGGGAATTCCCTGGATTTACGGATAAATAATGGGAATGACCACTGGGATAACAGGAAATAATCAGAATAACCTCACACTCAACTCCTCAGGGATCATCCCAAGGAGCCTCCAGAATTCCCTGCCCACCCCGGGAGCCTTTCCTGAGCTCCCAGGCCAGAATTCCCACGGAAATTACTCCCTCCGACCAGAATTCCCACTGGGAACGCTCCCAGGCCAGAATTCCCGCTGGGAATGTTCCCAGGCCGGAATTCTCACTGAGAATGCTCCCCTCGGGCCTGAATTCCCATGGAAATGACTCCCTCTGGCCAGAAATCCCACAGGAAATGCTCCCAGGCCAGAATTCCCATTGGAAATGCTCCCAGGCCAGAATTACCATTGGAAATGCTCCCAGGCCAGAATTCCAATAGGAAATGCTCCCAGGCTGGAATTCCCGCTGGGAATGTTCCCCTCAGGCCTGAATTCCCATGGAAATGACTCCCTCTGGCCAGAAATCCCACTGGGAATGCTCCCTCCAGCCAGAATTCTGCTGGGAACACTCCCAGGCCAGAATTCCCATGGGAATGACTCCCTGTGGCCAGAATTCCCATTGGAAATGCTCCCAGGCTGGAATTCCCACTGGGAACGCTCCCAGGCCGGAATTCCCATGAAATAATCCCTGTGGCTGGAATTCCTGCTAGGAGCACCCCCAGGCCATAATTCCCACGGAAATGACTCCCAGTGACCAGAATTCCCTCTGGAATACTCCCTCTGGCCAGAATTCCCTCTGGAATACTCCCTGTGACCGGAATTCCTGTTGGGAATACTCCCTGTGGCCGGAATTCCCGTTGGGAATACTCACTCTGGCCGCAGCTCTTGAGGATGCGGACCCTCTCGGCGACGTCGCCCAGGTACAGCGCGTTCTGGTAGTGGCCGCTCATGTCCTTGCGGATCTCGGCTGGAGCCGAAGGAAGAGCAGGAATCATCCCCAACATTCCCGGCTCCGGATTCCCGGCCCCCGAATTCCCAACCCGGAATCCGTGGGGAACTCACCGATCTTCATCATCTTGCGGAGCTTCTCCAGGTTGCCGGTGATGAGGTAGAGGAAGGAGAGGCGGTCGAAGTTCTTGGTGCGCTGGTAGCACATCTCCACCACCTGGTGGTTGCCCTGCAGCAGCGCCACCTCGCCCAGCTTCTCCCAGCAGCCCTTGTCGTCCAGAGCCTTGGCGGCCTCCAGGGCGATCTGTTCCCAGGGAATTCCGGGAATTCCGGGGTTAGAGGGGTTGGGAGAAGGGATTGGGACAGAGGAATCCAGCACCAGAGCGAAGAGAGCTTGGGATGTCAGAGGAAAATGGGAGCGGGGATTCCAGAGCCACCTCCCCCAGCTTCTCCCAGCAGCCCTTGTCGTCCAGCGCCTTGGCGGCCTCCAGGGCGATCTGTTCCCAGGGAATTCCGGGAATTCCGGGGTTAGAGGGGTTGGGAGAAGGGATTGGGAGAGGGGAATGGGAGCGGGGATTCTGGGAATTCCAGGGTTAGGGGGGATTGGGAGCACGGATTCCAGAGCCACCTCCCCCAGCTTCTCCCAGCAGCCCTTGTCGTCCAGAGCCTTGGCAGCCTCCAGGGCGATCTGTTCCCAGGGAATTCCGGGAATTCCAGGGTTAGAGGCGTCGGGAGAGGGGATTGGGACAGGGGATTCCAGCGCCGGAGTGATGGCAAAGGGGGATGTCAGGGGAAAATGGGAGTGTGGATTCCAGAGCCAGCTTCTCCCAGCAGCCCTTCTCATCCAGCGCCTTGGCAGCCTCCAGGGCGATCTGTTCCCAGGGAATTCCAGGAATTCCGGGGTTAGAGGGGTCGGGAGAAGGGATTTGAGACATTGGGAGCGGGGTCAGAGGGGAAAATGGAACTGGGGATTCCAGAGCCACCTCCCCCAGCTTCTCCCAGCAGCCCTTCTCATCCAGGGCCTTGGCGGCCTCCAGGGCGATCTGTTCCCAGGGAATTCCAGGAATTCCGGGGTTAGAGGGGTCGGGAGAAGGGACTGGAAGGGCGGAACCCAAAGGGAGCTTGGGATGTCAGGGGAGACTGGGAGCGCGGATTCCAGAGCCACCTCCCCCAGCTTCTCCCAGCAGCCCTTCTTATCCAAGGCCTTGGAGGCCTCCAGGGCGATCTGTTCCCAAGGAATTCCAGGAATTCCGGGGTTAGAGGGGTCGGGAGAAGGGATTTGAGAGATCAGGAGTGGGGTCAGAGGGGATCGGGAGCAGGATCACGGAGGGTTGGGAATGAGGATTCCAGAGCCAGCTTCTCCCAGCAGCCCTTGTCGTCCAGAGCCTTGGCGGCCTCCAGGGCGATCTGTTCCCAGGGAATTCCGGGAATTCCGGGGTTAGAGGCATCGGGAGAGGGGATTGGGACAGGGGATTCCAGTGCCGGAGCAAAGGGAGCTTGGGATGTCAGGAGAAAATGGGAGTGTGGATTCCAGACCCAGCTTCTCCCAGCAGCCCTTCTTATCCAAGGCCTTGGAGGCCTCCAGGGCGATCTGTTCCCAAGGAATTCCAGGGTTACAGGGGTCGGGAGAGGGGATTGGGAGCAGGGATTCTGGAATTCCAGGGTTAGGGGGGATTGGGAACAGGGATTCCAACTTCCCAAAACGTCCCAGAATGGCCCAAAACCTCCAAAAACGGCCCAAAACCTCCCTAAACATCCCAGAATGTCCCAAGGTGGCCCAAAACATCCCAGAATCTCCCGAAACACCCCAAAACATCTCGAGACATCCCAACACGTCCCAAAACATCTTGAAACGTCCCAAAAATGTCCCAAAACTTCCCAAAACATCCCAGAACGTCTCAAGACATCCCAAAACATCCTGAAACAGCCCGAAGCATCCCAAAACATCCCAAAGCATCTCAAGAAGACCTGAAATGCCCCAAAATGTCCTGAAACAGTCCGAAACATCCCAAAACATCCCAGAACGTCCCAAAATATCCCAGAACATCCCAAAACACCCCAAAATGTCCCAAATCGTCCGGAAACATCTGGAAACATCCCCAGATGGCCTGAAATGCCCCAAAACGTCCCGAAACGGTCCGAAACATCCCAGAACTTCCCAAAATATCCCAGAAACTCCCCAAACATCTCAAGACCTCCCCAAACACCCCGACACATCCCAAAACATCCCAAAATGTCCCAAAACATCCCAAAACATCTCAAGACATCCCGAAACACCCCAGAACATCCCAGAATCTCCCGAAACACCCCAAAACATCTCGAGACATCCCAACATGTCCCAAAACATCTTGAAACGTCCCAAAAATGTCCCAAAACTTCCCAAAACATCCCAGAACGTCTCAAGACATCCCAAAACATCCTGAAACAGCCTGAAGCATCCCAAAACATCCCAAAGCATCTCAAGAAGACCTGAAATGCCCCAAAATGTCCTGAAACAGTCCGAAACATCCCAAAACATCCCAGAACGTCCCAAAATATCCCAGAACATCCCAAAACACCCCAAAATGTCCCAAATAGTCCGGAAACATCTGGAAACATCCCCAGATGGCCTGAAATGCCCCAAAACGTCCCGAAACGGTCCGAAACATCCCAGAACTTCCCAAAATATCCCAGAACCTCCCCAAACATCTCAAGACCTCCCCAAACACCCCGAAACATCCCAAAACATCCCAAAATGTCCCAAAACATCCCAAAACATCCCAGAATGTCCCGAAACACCCCAGAACCTCCCAGAACACCCCAAAACACCCCACCAGCCCCGGGGCCGGGGCCGCACCTCGATGTTGCCGCACTCCAGGGCGAGGCTGAAGCGCGTCTTCTCGTCCTTGACGAAGTGCAGCGCCACCTCGGGGTAGCCCTTGCGCTGCAGGTAGGCGATGATGGACTGCCCCACCAGCTTGGCGTTGCGCACCATGTGCAGCACCTGCCCCAACACAGGGATCCATGGAAAACGAGCCCGGGAATCCAGGGAAAGCGTTCCCGGAAATTCATGGAAAGCACCATGTGCAGCACCTGCCCCAAACACAGGGATTCATGGAAAATGCTACTGGGAATCCATGGAAAGCACCATGTGCAGCACCTGCCCCAACACAGGGATCCGTGGAAAATGCTCCTGGGAATCCAGGGAAAGCATTCCCGGAAATTCATGGAAAGCACCATGTGCAGCACCTGCCCCAGACACAGGGATCCGTGGAAAATGCTACTGGGAATCCAGGGAAAGCATTCCCGGAAATTCATGGAAAGCACCATGTGCAGCACCTGCCCCAGACACAGGGATTCATGGAAAATGCTACTGGAAATCCAGGGAAAGCA
Source organism: Monarcha castaneiventris obscurior (assembly GCA_026261815.1). NCBI lineage: Eukaryota > Metazoa > Chordata > Aves > Passeriformes > Monarchidae > Monarcha > Monarcha castaneiventris. The sequence goes on from JAMPIT010000239.1 coordinate 153,212, forward strand.
CCATGTGCAGCACCTGCCCCAGACACAGGGATCCGTGGGGAAATGCAGGGAAAACGTTCCCAGAAATTCATGGAAAGCACCATGTGCAGCACCTGCCCCAGACACAGGGATTCATGGAAAATGTTACTGGGAATCCAGGGAAAGCACCATGTGCAGCACCTGCCCCAAACACAGGGAAACCCCGGGATTCATGGAGAAATGAGCCCGGGAATTCATGGATAAGGTTCCTGGGAATTCATGGAAAGCACCATGTGCAGCACCTGCCCCAACACAGGGATTCATGGAAAACGAGCCCGGGAATGCAGGGAGAATGTTCCCAGAAATCCAGGGAAAGCACCATGTGCAGCACCTGCCCCAACACAGGGATCCATGGAAAATGCTACTGGGAATCCAGGGAAAGCACCATGTGCAGCACCTGCCCCAGACACAGGGATTCATGGAAAATGCTACTGGGAATCCAGGGAAAGCACCATGTGCAGCACCTGCCCCAACACAGGGATTCAGGGATAATGTTCCTGGAAATCCAGGGAAAGCATTCCCGGAAATGCAGGGAAAGCACCATGTGCAGCACCTGCCCCAAACACAGGGATTCAGGGATAATGCTACTGGAAATCCAGGGAAAGCATTCCCGGAAATGCAGGGAAAGCACCATGTGCAGCACCTGCCCCAAACACAGGGAAACCCCGGGATTCATGGAGAAATGAGCCCGGGAATTCATGGATAAGGTTCCTGGGAATTCATGGAAAGCACCATGTGCAGCACCTGCCCAACACAGGGATTCAGGGATAATGCTACTGGGAATCCAGGGAAAGCATTCCCGGAAATTCATGGAAAGCACCATGTGCAGCACCTGCCCCAACACAGGGATCCATGGAAAATGCTACTGGGAATCCATGGAAAGCACCATGTGCAGCACCTGCCCCAGACACAGGGATTCATGGAAAACGAGCCCGGGAATCCAGGGAGAATGTTCCCAGAAATCCAGGGAAAGCGTCCCTGGAAATGCAGGGAAAACGTTCCCGGAAATTCACGGAAAATGCTCGCAAAAATCCATGAAAAACGACCCCCAAAATCCCAAGAAAATGTTCCCAAAAATCCCAGGAAAACGTTCCCAAAAATCCCTGGAAAATGTTCCCAAAATGTTCCCAATCCCATCCCTCCACTCCCACATTTCCTCACCTCATTGTACTTCCTGTGGATGAGCGCCACTATGAAGCAGAACTCGGTGGGGTCGATGGTGAGCACCCGGGGCCGGCACTCCCGATTTTAATCCACCATTCCTAACCCCATTTCTCCATCACTCCCAATCCAAGTTCCCTCATTCCCAATCCCATTTTTCCCCCATTCCCCCATCTCCTCACCTCGTCGCACTTCCTGTTGATGAGCGCCAGCTTGAAGCAGAACTCGGTGGGGTCACTGACCCCGTTTCCCCTCACTCCCAACCCCATTTTCCCTCATTCCCAACCCCATTCCCAACCCCATTCCCAGATTTCCTCACCTCGTCGTACTTCCTGTGGATGAGCGCCAGCTTGAAGCGGAACTCGGTGGGGTCGCCGATCCCATTTCTCCCTCATTCCCAATCCCATTTTTCCCCCATTCCCAGATTTCCTCACCTCATCGTACCTCCTGTTGATGAGCGCCAGCTTTAAGCAGAACTCGGTGGGGTCGATGGTGAGCACCCGGGGCCGGCACTCCCGATCTTAATCCACCATTCCCAACCCCACTCCCAACCCCATTCCCAACCCCATTCCCGGATTTCCTCACCTCGTCGTACTTCCTGTTGATGAGCGCCAGCTTGAAGCGGAACTCGGTGGGGTCACTGATCCCATTTCCCTCCATTCCCAACCCCATTTCCCTCATTCCCAATCCCATTTTTCCCCCATTCCCAGATTTCCTCACCTCGTCGTACTTCCTGTGGATGAGCGCCAGCTTTAAGCAGAACTCGGTGGGGTCGATGGTGAGCACCCGGGGCCGGCACTCCCGATTTTAATCCATCATTCCTAACCCCATTTCTCCATCACTCCCAACCCCAATTTCCCTCATTCCCAATCCCATTTTTCCCCCATTTCCTCACCTCGTCGTACTTCCTGTTGATGAGCGCCAGTTTGAAGCGGAACTCGGTGGGGTCGCCGATCCCATTTCTCCCTCATTCCAAATCCCATTTTTTCATCACTCCTAACCCAATTTTCCCTCATTCCCAACCCCATTCCCAGATTTCCTCACCTCGTCGTACTTCCTGTTGATGAGCGCCAGTTTGAAGCGGAACTCGGTGGGGTCGCTGATCCCATTTTTCCCTCATTCCCAATCCCACTTTCTCCATCACTCCCAATCCGACTTCCCTCATTCCCAATCCCATTTTTCCCCCATTCCCAGATTTCCTCACCTCATCGTACCTCCTGTTGATGAGCGCCAGCTTTAAGCAGAACTCGGTGGGGTCGATGGTCAGCACCCGGGGCCGGCACTCCCGATCTTAATCCACCATTCCCAACCCCACTCCCAACCCCATTCCCAACCCCATTCCCAACCCCATTCCCGGATTTCCTCACCTCGTCATACTTCCTGTTGATGAGCGCCAGCTTGAAGCGGAACTCGGTGGGGTCACTGATCCCATTTCCCTCCATTCCCAACCCCATTTCCCTCATTCCCAACCCCATTCCCAACCCCATTTCCCTCATTCCCAACCCCATTCCCAATCCCATTTTTCCCCCATTTCCTCACCTCGTCGTACTTCCTGTTGATGAGCGCCAGTTTGAAGCGGAACTCGGTGGGGTCGATGGTCAGCACCCGGGGCCGGCACTCGCGGTCCAGGCAATAAACGTTGTTGCCCTTGACGCGCGTCACGTAGATGGGCAGGTCCAAGGTCCGGATGATCCCGTGGTCCCTGCTCCGGGGGGAGAATTCCCAGCTGAGTGTTGGGATCCCAAGGAACACCTCGGGCTGCCCTTGGGGTCAGGAGCCCCGGGAAGGGGGTCCCAAACCCCGGCAAAAATCCCAAAATGGCACCGGGGTTGAGCTCAGCCCATGGGGAAAGTCACCAACACTGCCAGAAACATTCCAACCTCTAGGGTGTGAAATGAGTGGTGGTTGGGTGTTTTATAAGGTAAAAAAAGGAGATTTTAGGGTTTTTAATATGAGGAGGAAGGGTTTAAGATGGAGGATTTTGGGCGTTGCCCAAATCTTCTTCTTCTTCTCCTCCTGGGACTCCGGCAAAAATCCCAAAATGGCACCAACTTTGACCTCAGCCCATGGGGAAAAGTCACCAACACTGCCAGAAACATTGCAAACCTCTAGGGTTTGAAATGAGTAGTGGTTTGGTGTTTTATAAGGTAAAAAAAGTAGATTTTAGGGTTTTTAATATGAGGACAAAAAAGATGGAGGATTTTGGGCGTTGCCCAAATCTTCTTCTTCTTCTCCTCCTGGGACCCCAGCAAAAATCCCAAAATGGCCCCGGCGTTGAGCTCAGCCCATGGGGAAAGTCACCAACACTGCAAGAGTCACTGCAAACCTCTAGGGTGTGAAATGAGTAGTGGTTTGGTATTTTATAAGGTAAAAAAAGCAGATTTTAGGGTTTTTAATATGAGGACGAAAAAGATGGAGGATTTTGGGCGTTGCCCAAATCTTCCTCTTCTCCTCCTCCTGGTGGTGGTGGCACAAAATGATTGGTGGAATGGAAAAGAGGTAGAAATTCCGTGTCTAGAACAGCTGCCAATTAATTAATTAATGTAAAACAGTAAATAATAAATATGTTGTGAAGAATGGTTGGGTCATGGAAAGATGCAGTGGGTTCAAATCTTAAACTGGGTTTAAATATGTCAAATTTAGAGAAACCTGACTGGTCTAAAAGGCTGTCAGTCAATTTATGATCAACCCACTCCGTTCCACCCCTGGCTTCTTGAAATTTACACATTTCAAAAGTTACTTCAAAAGCAAAAATAGAGCGAAAAGGAAGCAAAATTCGCATTTTAATTTACTTATTACCTAATACTCGCTTTGCTCATCACCTCCCAATTAATTTTTATCTCACATCATCTCCCAATTAATCTTTATCTCACATCACCTCCCAATTAATCTTTATCTCACATCTTTATATCGAGTCGCCCACATTCTCCACTGATTTTTGTAGCGGCCTCAATTCGTGAATTTCGGGTTTAAATTCGTAGATTTTGGGTTTAAATTCGTAAATTTCGGGTTTAAATGAGCCAAATTTAGAGAAGCGTGATCGGTCTAAAAGGCTGACTGCCAATTTATGATCGATTTATGATCAATTAATGATCAAAGAGTACAAAAAGGACGGGACAGCCCAAATTTGGGGCAGTTCCCACTCGGACTCGGCCAGCACTGGAATTACGGCCGGAACTGAGAGATGGTTAGAAACAATTAAAAATAAACAACTCAAAACAACATCTGCAGGCGTTTCTCCGCTCGAGCTCCAGGCAGAACCCCCCGGAGGTGACGATAAAGAGCCTGGATTTGTGGGGAACCCCCAATTCCCAGGGAATTCCGGCCCCAGCCCGGGAATCCCCGGCGGGCGGCGCTCACCCGCTGCTGACGGCGTATTTGATGTGGTTGCTGGTGGTGTAGATGAAGACGCCGCTCTCGTCCCAGGCGCCGCTCTTCACCCGGATGTTCTCGTGGATGTTGCACAGCGACTCCAGCTTCCGGTTGCAGATCATGATGGCTGGGAATGATCCGTGGGAATGGAGGGAATGGAGGGAACGAAAAGGAATCGGGGAACGGGCGCGGTTTAGACGGAGGAATTCCGGGAGATTTTGGGTGGGAAGGGTCCAAAATCTCGGCCGGTCCCAGCCCAGGAAACCTTGGAGGGTCCCAGGGGGATCCAAGATGGGATTGGGAACTTCCAGGGATGGGGAATCTGGGATTTGTCCCTAAAATCCCAGCTGGGATTGCTGGAATGGTTTGGGATGGGAAAGATCCTTCAGGATCCACATTCAGGGATATTCCATGTTCAGGGACATTCCTGATATCCCAGGGGGATCCAAGCTGGAATGGGGCGCTCCCAAGGATGGGGAATCTGGAATTTATCCCTAAAATCCCATCCCAGCCAGCCCAGGGAATGCTGGAATGGAAAAGACCTTCAAGATCCTTCAAGATCCACGTTCAGGGACATTCCCGATATCCCAGGGGGATCCAAACTGGGATTGGGAACTTCCAGGCATGGGGAATCTGGAATTTATCCCTAAAATCCCATCTGGGATTGCTGGAATGGTTTGGGATGGGAAAGATCCTTCAAGATCCTTCAAGATCCACATTCAGGGACATTCCTGATATCCCAAGGGGATCCAAGCTGGAATTTGACACTTCCAGTGACGGAAAATCCAGGATTTATCCCTAAAATCCCCTCTCCATCAGCTCCCATTCCCAGTTTTTCTCTCGGAAGACGCCCAGGGAGCTTTGGGATTCCCATCCCTGAAGGAATTCCTGGATGAAGGAATTCCTCAGCTCCCATCGATCCCATCCCGGTGACCTGGGGGGGCTTTTCCCACCTTGGAATTCTTCGAGGTTTGATTCCAGCTCCGGGAGGAGCCAGAAATTCCATAAAAAACCCCAAAAGCTGGGGTTTTCCCCCCAGAACTCACCGTGCTTGGCCAGCAGCGCCACGTGGGACATGTCGGCCGACCAGATCACGTATTTCACCTTGGAGATCTTCACTGATGCCAGAGTCCTGGAAAAATCCGGCACCGGCGTCAGGGAACGGCCCCGAACCAGCACGGTCCCGAAAAAACCCCAAAAAACCAGCGGATCCCGAAAAAAATCCCGGTGGATACCAAAAGTAACCCCAAAAAACCCAGTAGATCCCAAAAAAATCCCAGTGGATAATATAAAACTCCAGTGGATCTCAAAAATAAATGGGGATTTGGGGTGGGAAAAGCAGGATTTGGGGTGGGAAAATTGGAATTGGGGTCAGAAAATTGGGATTGGGGGGGGAAAAAGCAGGATTTGGGGTGGGAAAAGCGGGATTGAGGTGTGAAAAGTGGGATTGGGATGGGAAAAGTGGGATTGGGGTGGGAAAAGCAAGATTTGAGTGGGAAAACTGGGATTCGGGGTGGGAAAAGTGGAATTTGGGTCAGAAAATTGGGATTGGGGTGGAAAAAGCAGGATTTGGGGTGGGAAAAGCGGGATTTGGGTGGGAAAATTGGAATTTGAGTGGGAAAAGCGGAATTTGAGTGGAAAAAGCGGGATTGGGGTGGGAAAAGTGGGATTTGAGTGGGAAAAGTGGGATTCGGGGTGGGAAAATTAGAATTTGAGTGGGAAAAGCAGGATTGGGGTAGGAAAAGCAGGAATTTGGGGTGGAAAAATCAGGATTTGAGGTGAAAAGCAGGATTGGGGTGGAAAAGCAGGAATTTGGGGTGGAAAAATCAGGATTTGAGGTGGAAAAAGCAGGGTTTGGGGTGGGAAAAGCGGGACTGGGGGGCGGAATGCCCTGGGAATTCCCGGCTTCCCACCGTTTCTGCTGGACGTCGAAGAGGGTGATGGAGTCCGAGTCCCTCAGGAGCAGATTCCCGGTGCCGGCGTAGAAAATCTCGTCGCAGTTGGGAACCGGAACCTTCTTGGTGATTTCGTTCTTCAGGTTCTTGATCAGGATCTGCCCCGGGAAGGGAAAACCCCGGAATTCCGGCAGCGGAACCCTCCGGAGCCTGTCCCAAGCTTTTCCCAATTTTTTTCGGGATCAGGCCCCCCCCAGGAGCTGATCCCCATCATCCCCATCTCCCGGTTTTCCTGGGGAGCTCATCCCCATCTCCTGCTTTTCCCAAGCCTTTTTTTTTTGGGATCAGGACCCCGTGGAGTCAATCCCTGTTATCCCGATTTTTTTGGGATCAGCCCCTCCCAGAGCTGCTTCCATTATCCCAAAATCCTGTTTTTCCCAACCCGTTTTTTTCGGAATCAGCCCCTCCCAGAACCAATCCCCATTATCCCAAAGTCCCGTTTTTCCCAGCCCATTTTTTTCGGGATCAGGGCCCTGTGGAGCCAATCCCATTATCCCAACCTCCCGTTTTTCCCAACTCTTTTTTTTGGGATGAGCCCCCCCAGAACCAATCCCCATTATCCCAAAGTTCCGCTTTTCCCAACCCTTTTTTTTTTGGGATCAGCCCCCTCCAGAGCTTCTCCCCATTACCACAACCTTTTTTTTTCTGGGATCAGCCCCCCTGACCCCAATCCCGCTTTTCCCAACCCGATTTTTTCGGGATCAGCCCCCCGGAACCAATCCCTATTATCCCAAAGTCCCGTTTTTCCCAGCCCATTTTTTTTGGGATCAGCCTCCGCTGGCCCCATTCCCGTTTTTCCCAGCCCGATTTTTTTGGGATCAGCCGCCCCCAGAGCCAATCCCCATTATCCCATTATCCCAAAATCCCGTTTTTCCCAACCCGTTTTTCTGGGATCAGCCTCTGCTGGACCCAATCCCATTTTTCCCAGCCAAATTTTTTCGGGATCAGCCCCCTCCAGAGCTGCTCCCCATTATCCCAACCCGATTTTTTTGGAATCAGCCCCCCCCGGCCCCAATCCCGTTTTTCCCAATCTGCTTCTTTTTGGGATCAGCCCCCCCCGGCCCCATTCCCGATTTTCCCAGCCCGTTTTTTTTAGGATTCAGCCCCCCCCAGCCCCATTCCCGATTTTCCCAGCCCTTCCCAGCCCTCACCGAGTGCATCCTGTCCAGGACAGCGAAGCGATTCCGCGCCACCCACACGGCCGTGAGCCCCGAGCTGCGCTTCCCCTCCGGAGCTGCAACCCCAAAATCCGGGAATGGGATCCTCGGGATGGCCCCAGGGCCCGGCCCCGCTCGGGCCCCAGCCATTCCCACAATTCCCACAGTTCCCAGGAATTCCCGGGGCGTTTGTGGGGCTCTTTTGTCCCTGGAGGGGTGGGGAGAGCTGGGAAATTCCAGAGGGAGGGAACAGGGATTGGGATGGGATTGATGGGATTGGAATTGATGGGATTTATGGGATGGGATGGGATGGGATGGGATGGGATGGGATGGGATGGGATGGGATGGGATGGGATGGGATCCATGGGATGGGATGGGATAAGGTTCAGGGATTGGGATAGGATTTGTGGGATTTATGGGACTGGATGGGATGGGATGGAATGGGATTTATGAGATTTGTGGGGTAGGATGGGATTGGATTCAGGAATTGGGATGAGATAAGATGGGATTTATAGGATTTATGGGATGGGATAGGATTGGATTCAGGGATTGGATTCAAGGAGTAGGATGGGATGGGATTTATAGGATTTATGGGATAGGATGGGATGGGATTGGATTCAGGGACTGGGATGGGATTTATGGGATAGGATTGGGAAGGGATTGGGATAGGATTTATAGGATTTATGGAATTTATAGGAGAGGGTAAGATTGGATTCAGGGATTGGAATGGGATGGGATTGATGGCATGGAACGAGGTTCAGGGATTGGGAAGTGGCTGGGATGGGATTTATGGGATAGGATTGGGATTGGATTCAGGGATTGGGATGGGATTTATGGGATGGGATTGATGGGTCGGGATGGGGTTCAGGGATTCCACCACTTCCACTTTGTTTTCCCAAAAAAACCCCCCAGAATCCCGGGATTTTGGGGGTCAGAATTACCCCTAAAACTCCTCAATTCCACGGGACCCCTTCCCCTATTACAACCTGGAATATTCCATTAAAAACCTGGAATTTCAGGCCGGAAAACTCCCTGAAAATCCCCATTTTCCGAGGCTGGGGCCTTTCTCCCTGCTCTGCAATTGGAATTTTCCCTTTTCCCTCATTTTTTGGGAGCCGAGCTCGGCATCAGCTGCGACCCCTTCCATCAAATCCACGGATTTGATTGATATTCCCAATATCCCAGCTGGAAAAACTCCCCAAAAAACCAATTTTTTTTGTTTTTTCTCCCCTGTTTCCCTCCAAATCCAAGCCAGCAGGGAAATATTCCCTGCTCCAAACCCTGAGGAATCCATAAATCCCTGGAAAAATCCCCCATCCATCACTCAGAGCCCTTTTCCAAGCGTTTCCCTGACAGGGGGAGCAGCTGGAGCTGCTGCTCCCAAATGGAATTCGCAGCCAGGATTTGGGGTGAGTTTATTTCAAATCCCAATTAAATCCCGGCTGGGAATTGTAAATTCCCTGGAAAAACAACAAAAAAAAATGAGCTGGGATTGGCCAAAAGAATGAAAACAAAATAAATTCTGGGTTTTGTCATTTGGAAATGAGATTTTTTTTTTTTTTTTAATGGATAAAACTCATCCTGAAAAATCAGCCTGGAATGAGGCTGAGCCAGGAAAGCTCCTGCTGGGCAGGAAAATTGGGAAAGGGAACGGAGAATTCCTAATAAAATATGGATTGGGGGCTGTAAAAGTTGGGGACCAGCATGAATTTTTCAAGGAGCTCACGGGAAAAGGCAAAAGCTGCCCAAAAATCCGCGGGAATTCGGGAAAAATGGAAGGGAGGGGAGAGGAAAAATGGGATTTTTTGGGGATAAATCAAAGGGGAAAAAGTCGGGAAGGAGGAGGGGGAGGGGTGGGGATGGACATTCCCGGGGATTTTGGGAATGGGAGGCACCAACCGTCGGGATTTTGGGAATCGGCGTCCTTGGGAATGGTGTACAGGTCGTAGGTGCTGTTCTCCAGGTTGCTGGCTCGCTGTGGGGAGGGAAAACGCTGCATTTCAGGGGTTTGGCCCCAAAAAATCAGGGAATTTGGGGGTTTTCTCTCAAAAATCAGGGATTTGAGGGATTTACCCCTCAAAAAACCAAGGGATTTTTCCCCCTAAAATGTGGGATTTGGGGGATTTTTTCCCCAAAAAATCAGGGATTTGAGGCATTTTCCTTCCCAAACAAATGTGGAATTTGAGAGATTTTCTCCCAAAAATCAGGGATTTGAGGGGTTTTTCCCCCAAAAAATCAAGGATTTGAGGGGTTTGTCCCCAAAACATCAGGGATTTGAGAGATTTATCCCCCCAAAAAATCAGAGATTTGAGGGATTTCTCAAAAAAACCAAGGATTTTCCCCCCCCAAAAATGTGGAATTTGAGGGATTTTCTCCCCAAAAAATCAAGGATTTTCCCCCCAGAAATGCGGAATTTGAGGGATTTTCTCCAAATAAATCAGGGATTTGAGTGATTTCCCCCCCAAAAAACGTGGAATTTGAGGGATCATCCCGCCCCAAAAAATCAGAGATTTGAGGGATTTTCCCCAAAAAAATCCAGGATTTTCCCCCCAAAAATGTGGAATTTGAGGGATTTTCCCCCAAAAATCAGGGATTTGAGGGATTTTCCCCCAAAAATCAGGGATTTGGGGGCTTTTCCGGGCACTCACGGTGCAGAGCAGCACGGCATTCTCGGCAGGGTTGTAGGACATGCTGAACACCGGGAACTTGGAGCCGCTGGAAAGCAAAAAAAAGTGGGAAAAGGGAAAAATTGGGAGAAGGGAGGAAGAGAAGGAGAAGGAGGAGGAGGATTTGGGGCAAAAAACGGGAGAATTCCACCCAAAATGGAGCAAATTCCTCACAGGAAAACCACAGGAGCATCAGAATTGTAGAAATGAAAATCAGAATTCTGGGATGAAGCTCCAAACCCCAAATCCCAAAATTCCCCAAAAATCCAGAAGCCAAAATCCCCTAAAATCCCATTTTTTTTCCCACTTTAACCCTTCCCAGGGTAACTCCCACCACAGAGTCCCAACTAAAAATGGATCCCAGATTTTCTGGGATAACTCTGGGAATTTCAAGTTGAACTCCAAACCCCCCAATCCCAAAATTCCTCCTCTCCAGAACCCAAAATCCCCCTAAAATCCCATTTTTTTCCCCACTTTAACTCCTCCAGGAGTGAATCTCCACCCCAGGATCGGAACCAAGGGATGATCCCAGACTTTCCAGGATAACTTTAGGAATTCCAAATTGAACTCCAAACCCCTCAACCCCAAAATTCCTCTTCTCCAGAACCCAAAATCCCCTGAAAATCCCCCAAAAATCCCATTTTTTCCCCACTTTAGTCCCTCCCAGGTAACTCCTGTCGGAACCAAGGGCCGATCCCGGATTTTCCAGGATAACTTTGGGAATATCCAAATTGAACTCCTCAACACCAAAATTTCCCTTCCAGAACCCAAAATCCCCCCTAAAACCCCCCTAAAATCCCTTTTTTCCCCTTTACCCCTCCCGGTCACTCCCGGAACCAAGGATGGATCCTGGATTTTCTGGGATAATTTGGGAATTCTGAGACTCCTCAACCAAAATTTCCCTTCCAGAACCAAATCCCCCCAAAACCCCCTAAAATCCCGTTTTTTCCCCACTTTAGCCCCTCCCGGCTCACTCCCACGGGAACCAAGGAGATCCGGATTTTCGGGATATATTTGGGAATTCTGAGACTCCTCAAACCCAAAATTTTCCCTTCTCAGAAGCCCAAATCCCCCGAAAATCCCCCTAAAATCCCGGTTTTTTCCCCACTTTGCCCCTCCCGGCTCACTCCCACGGGAACCAAGGATGGATCCTGGATTTTCTGGGATATATTGGGAATTCTGAACTCCTCAACCCCAAAATTCTCCCTTCCAGAACCCAAAATCCCCCCTAAAACCCCCCTAAAATCCCATTTTTTCCCCGTTTTAACCCCTCCCGGGTAACTCCTGTCGGAACCAAGGATGGATCCTGGATTTTCTGGGATAAATTTGGGAATTCTGAGACTCCTCAACACCAAAATTCTCCCTCTCCAGAACCCAAAATCCCCCCAAAAACCCCCCTAAAATCCCGTTTTTTCCCCACTTTAGCCCTTCCCGGCTCACTCCCACGGGAACCAAGGGCCGATCCCGGATTTTCCGGGATAACCCCGGGAATTCCCGGCACCTGCGGAGCTGCATCACGGCCACGTCCTTGGAGCTGCCGAAGTCGAGCTGCCGCAGGAAGCGATCCTTGACGTAGAACAGGGAATTGCCGTGCACGGCCAGCGCCGGCCGCTCCCGCTCCAGCTTGAACACCAGCATGCCCCCGTCGTGGCCTGGGAACGGGAACGGGAATGGGAATGGGAATGGGAATGGGAATGGGAATTCCAGGGGGAATGGGAACAGGGGGAATTCCAGGGGGAATGCAGCAGGGAAAAGCGCCGGCCGCTCCCGCTCCAGCTTGAACACCAACATCCCCCCGTCGTGGCCTGGGAACGGGAACGGGGAATTCCTCAGGGAAAAGGGGGAATTTCAGTGGGAATGCAGCAGGGAAAAGTGGGAATTATGCAGGGAATTCCTCAGGGAAAAGTGGGAATTCCAGTGGGAATGCAGCAGGGGAAAGTGGGAATTATGCAGGGAATTCCACAGGGAAAAGTGGGAATTCCACAGGGAAAAGTGGGAATTATGCAGGGAATTCCGCAGGGAAAAGTGGGAATTCCAGTGGGAATGCCGCAGGGAAAAGTGGGAATTCTGCAGGGAATTCCTCAGGGAAAAGTGGGAATTCTGCAGGGAATTCCGCAGGGAGAAGTGGGAATTATGCAGGGAATTCCGCAGGGAAAAGTGGGAATTCCAGGGGGAATGCAGCAGGGAGAAGTGGGAATTCCGCAGGGAGAAGTGGGAATTATGCAGGGAATTCCGCAGGGAATGGGGAAATAAAAGGAATTCCTCAGGGAATGGGGACAAGTGGGAATTCTTCAGGGGAAATCAAGGGAATTCCACAGGGAATGGGGAAAAGTGGGAATGCTGCGGGGAAAAGTGAGAATTCCACAGGGAAAAGCAGGAATTCTGCAGGGAATTCCATTGGGAATTCCACAGGGAAAAGCAGAAATAAAGAGAATTCTGCAGGGAATGGGGAAAAGTGGGAACTCTGCAGGGAATTCCACAGGAAATGCTGCAGGGAACACCAGGAATTCTGCTTGGAATGGGGAAAAGTGGGAATTCCGCAGGAAAAAGTGGGAATTCCACTGGGAATGCTGCAGGGAATTCCACAAGTAATTCCACTGGGAACAGGGCAATAAAGGGAATTCCATAGGGAATTCCACAGGGAATGGGAAAAATAAAGGGAATTCCACAAGGAATTTTCCAGGGAATGGGGGAATAAAGGGAAGTCCGGGCTCTTCCAGCTGGAATCTTGGGGTTCCCAGCCGGAATTTTGATGTTCCCAGCTGGAATTTTGGGGTTCCTGAGGGATTTTGTGGCTCCCAGAGGGAATTTGGGGCTCCCAGAGAGAAATTTGGGGTTCCCAGAGAGAAATTTGGGGTTCCCAGCTGGAATTTTGAGGTTCCCAGCCGGAATCTTGGGGCTCCCAGCCGGAATTTTGGGGTTCCCAGCCGGAATCTTGGGGCTCCCAGCCAGAATTTTGGGGCTCCCAGCCGGAATTTTGAGGCTCCCAGCCGGAATTTTGGGGCTCCCAGCCGGAATTTTGAGGCTCCCAGCTGGAATTTTGGGGCTCCCAGCCGGAATTTTGAGGCTCCCAGCTGGAATTTTGGGGCTCCCAGCCGGAATTTTGGGGCTCCCAGCCGGAATTTTGGGATTTACCCGCAGCAAACAGGTTGAGGTTGGGATGCGCCGCCAGCACCCAGAAGCGGTCGTGGTCGCGCCGGAACGTTTGGACGCCGGTCCTGGAGGAGGAAAAGGATGGAAAAAACTGGGAATTTCGGGAATTTGGGGAATTTTGGGAAGCCCAGAGGGCCGGGGCAGCACTGACCGCTTGGACATGTCCCACACCCGGATGCTTTTGTCCTCGGAGTTGCTCAGGATCAGCTCCTGGCGCGGGTGGAAGGCGGCGCACGAGACGTTGTTGTAGTGGCCACGGCAAGTGTCCACCTCCCACGCCTTGGATTCTGGGGGAAAATGCCAGGGGAATTCAGGGGAAATCCAGGGAAAAAATCCAGGGGAAATTCCAGGGAAAAATATCCCAGGGAATGGGGAAAAAATCCCCAGAAGAAAAGGGAAAAAAATCGCAGGAGAAAGGGAAAAATATCCCAGGAGAAAAGGGAAAAAGCACCCCGGGATGTGTCCACCTCCCACGCCTTGGATTCTGGGGGAAACGGGGAAAATTCCAGGGGAATTCAGGGGAAATCCAGGGAAAAAATCCAGGGGAAATCCAGGGAAAAATATCCCAGGGAATGGGGAAAAAATATCCTGGAAATGGGGAAAAAAATCTCAGGACAAAAGGCAAAAAGCACCCCGGGATGTGTCCACCTCCCACGCCTTGGATTCTGGGGGAAAATGGGGAAAATTCCAGGGGGATTCAGGGAAAAATCCAGTGAAAAATCCAGAGGAAATCCAGGGAAAAATAACTGCGGGAATGAGGAAAAAATCCCAGAAGAAAAGGGGAAAAAAATCACAGGAGAAAAGGGAAAAACCACCCCAGGATGGGTCCACCTCCCACGCCTTGGATTCTGGGGAAAAACAGGGAAAATTCCAGAGCAATTCGGGGAAATTCAGGGAAAAATACAGGGAAAATATCCCGGGAAAAGGGGAAAAAAATCCCAGGAGAAAAGGGAAAAAAATTGCAGGAGAAAAGAGAAAAAGCACCCCGGGATGTGTTCACCTCCCGTGGCTTGGACTCTGCGGGAAAATCCAGAGAAAGATCCAAGGGAAATCCAGGGAAAAATACAGGGAAAAAATATCCCAGAAAATGGGGAAAAAAATCCCAGGAGAAACGGGAAAAATAATGGGGAAAACGGGGAAAATCCACCCCGGGATGTGTCCACCTCCCACACCTTGGATTCTGGGGGAAACGGGGAAAATTCCAGGGGAATTCAGGGGAAAATGCAGGGGAAATTCAAGGAAAAATAAGCCTGGGAATGGGGGAAAAAATCCTCGGGAATGAGAAAAAAGGCAGGAAAAGGCAGGAATGGGGCAGGAATGGGGCAGGAATGGGGCAGGAATGGGGCAGGAATGGGGCAGGAATGGGGACGGTTCCAGCCCGATCCCAGCCCAGGATGAATCCAAGCATCATTCCAAGGGGGTCTTTTCCCATTTTCTCCCACTTTTTTCCCATTTTTTCCCCTGTTTTTCCCCCCTTTTTTCCCCCCCCTTTTTTTCCCGTTTTTCCCCCCCCCTTTTTCCCCCTTTTTTCCCCAGTTTTTTTCCCCATTTTTTCCCATTTTTCCTCATTTCTTCCCTGGTTTTTCCCCATTTTTTTCCTATTTTTTTTCTCATTGTTCCTCTAATTTTTTCCCCTTTTTTTCCTGTTTTTCCCCATTTTTCCCTGATTTTTTTCTGTATTTTCCCCATTTTCCCCCATTTTTTCCCCGTTTTTTTCCCATTTTCCCTCCCTATTTTTCCCCGTTCTTTCCCCATTTTTCCCACATTTTTTCCCCGTTTTTCCCATTTTCCCTCCCTATTTTTCCCTGTTCTTTCCCCACTTTTCCCCCCCCTCTTTTTTTTCCCGTTTTCCCCCGTTTTTCCCCCATTTTTCCCCCATTCTCCCCTCACCGTTCATCCTCCAGATCTTCACCTGGCGGTCGTCGGCCCCGGACACGATGAGGGGCATGGACGGGTGGAAGGCGGCCCAGTTCACCCCGCGGTCATGGCCCTGCGGGACCCGGGAACATGGCACCGGGAATGGCACCGGGAATGGCACCGGGAACATGGCACCGGGAACATGGCACCGGGAATGGCACCGGGAACATGGCACCGGGAATGGCACCGGGAATGGCACCGGGAACATGGCACCGGGAACATGGCACCGGGAATGGCACCGGGAACATGGCACCGGGAATGGCACCGGGAATGGCACCGGGAACATGGCACAGCACCGGGAATGGCACCGGGAACGGCACCGGGAATGGCACCGGGAACATGGCACCGGGAATGGCACCGGGAACATGGCACCGGGAATGGCACCGGGAACATGGCACAGCACCGGGAATGGCACCGGGAACATGGCACAGCACCGGGAATGGCACCGGGAACATAGCACCGGGAACATGGCACAGCACCGGGAACATGGCACCGGGAACGGCACCGGGAATCCCGGGAACATGGCACCGGGAACATGGCACAGCACCGGGAATGGCACCGGGAACATGGCACCGGGAACGGCACCGGGAATGGGGCAGGGAATGGCACCGGGAATGGCACCGGGAATGGCACCGGGAACATGGCACCGGGAATGGGGCAGGGAATGGCACCGGGAACATGGCACAGCACCGGGAAATTGGCACCGGGAAATTGGCACCGGGAATGGCACCGGGAATGGCACCGGGAATGGGGCAGGGAATGGCACCGGGAATGGCACCGGGAAAATGGCACTGGGAATGGCACCAGGAATGGGGCAGGGAATGGGGAAGGGAATGGCACCGGGAATCCTGGGAAAATGGCACAGCACTGGGAATGGCACTGGGAAAATGGCACTGGGAAAATGGCACCGGGAATCCCGGGAAAATGCACCGGGAATGGCACCAGGAATGGGGTAGAGAATGAAGGGAATGGGGCAGGGAACGGCACCGGGAATGGGGCAGGGAATGGCACCGGGAATGGCACCGGGAATGGCACCGGGAATGGGGCAGGGAATGGCACCGGGAATGGAACAGCATTATTCCCATGGATGATTCCCGTGGATTCCCATGGATGATTCCCCATGGATCATTCCCATGAATTCCCATAGATCCCATGGATGATTCCCCATGGATCATTCCCATGGATTCCCATGGATTATTCCCATAGATTCCCATGAATTCCATGAATGATTCCCCATGGATCATTCCCATGAATTCCCATAGATCCCATGGATCATTCCCACGAATTCCCATGGATTCCCACGGATCATTCCCATGGATTCCCACGGATCATTCCCATAGATTCCCATGAATTCCATGAATGATTCCCCACGGATCATTCCCATGGATCCCCACGGATCATTCCCATGGATTCCCATGGATCATTCCCATGGATCATTCCCATGAATTCCCATGGATCCCACGGATCATTCCCATGGATTCCCGTGGATCATTCCCATGCATCATTCCCATGGATTCCATGGATCATTCCCACGGATGCCCGGTACCTCCAGCACGTGTTTGACCACGGCGTCGGTGGTGCCGAAGAGATCGACGCCGGTGATGCCGCGCACGTCCGACTCCACGGCCCCGGGGGACAGGTTCTTCTTCCGGAGCCCTGGGAAAAACCCCGGGAAAAACCCCTGGAATCAGAGCCCCGTTCCAGGATTTCATCTCAATTTCCCCCTGAGAGCCCTTGGGAAACCCCGGGAAAACCCCTGGAATCAGAGCCCCGTTCCAGGATTTCATCTCAATTTCCCCCTGAGAGCCCTTGGGAAACCCCGGGAAAACCCCTGGAATCAGAGCCCCGTTCCAGGATTTCATCCCAATTTCCCCCTGAGAGCCCTTGGGAAACCCCAGGAAAAACCCCTGGAATCAGAGCCCCGTTCCAGGATTTTATTCCCAATTTCCCCCCCGGGAGCCCTTGGGAAACCTTGGGAAAAACCCCTGGAATCAGAGCCCCGTTCCAGGATTTTATTCCCAATTTTCCCCCCGTTTTTCCCAAGTCCAGGCGCAGCTGGGTTGGAATCTCTCGGAATTCCTTGGGTGTTTCCAAGGATGGGGAGGTAAAACCTCCCCCCCTCCAGCCCTGGCTGGTGCTTCCCAACCCTTTTTCCATGGAAATTTATCCTGAATTTCCAACCCTGGCACAGCTCGAGGCCGTTCCCTTCTGTCCTGGCCCCGTTCTTTGGGATCAGATCCCAAATCCCCCCTGGAAGAGCCCGAAATTCCCCCTGGATCCCCCTTTTCTCTGGGATGAGCCCCCCCAGCTCCCTCAGGATTTTCCATTCCCGCTTTTCCCAGGTTATCCCACGGATTTTTGGGATCTCCTCTCACCGGCGATGTCCCAGTCCCTTTCCCAGGATTCTCCCTCATTCCCAGCTTTCCCTGGATCTCACTGGAAATATTCCAGCCCCTCTCCCAGGGATTTCTGGGATCTCTCACCGGATCTGTCCCACACCCATTCCCATTTATCCCATTCCCATTTATCCCATTCCCAGTTCTCCCAGTTTTCCCGGGATTTCTCACCGGATCTGTCCCACACCCATACCCATTTATCCCGTTCCCATTCCCGGTTTTCCCAGTTATCACAGTTGTCCAGGATCTCACTGGATCTATCCCAGACTCTCACAGTCTGCTCCAGGCTCTCCCATTTCCATTTATCCCATTCCCTCTCATTGGAGATGTCCCACATCCATTCCCATTGATCCCATTCCCATTGATCCCATTCCCATTCCCGTTTTTTCCCAGGTTTCTCACCAGAGATGTCCCACACTTGCACGGTCTGGGCCAGGCTATCCCATTCCCATTTATCCCATTCCCATTTCCCGGATTTCTCACTGCATACATCCCATTCCCATTTATCCCATACACCAGGTTTCTCACCGGAGATGTCCCACACCCATCCCCATTGATCCCATTTATCCCATTTATCCCAATTCCCAGGTTTCTCACCGGAGATGTCCCACACCCTCACAGTCTGGTCCAGCCTCTCCCATTCCCATTGATCCCATTCCCAATTCCCAGGTTTCTCACCGGAGATGTTCCACACCCTTACAGTCTGGTCCAGGCTCTGCCATTCCCATTCCCATTCCCATTTATCCCATTCCCATTCCCAATTCCCAGGTCTCTCACCGGAGATGTCCCACACCCGCACGGTCTGGTCCAGGCTCTGCCATTCCCATTTATCCCTTCCCATTCCCATTTTCCCATTCCCATTTATCCTTCCCAATTCCCAGGTCTCTCACCGGAGATGTCCCACACCCGCACGGTCTGGTCCAGGCTCTGCCATTCCCATTTATCCCATTCCCATTCCTTTATCCCATTCCCATTCCAATTCCCAGGTCTCTCACCGGAGATGTCCCACACCCGCACGGTCTGGTCCAGGCTCTGCCATTCCCATTCCCATTCCCATTTATCCCATTCCCATTCCCATTTATCCCATTCCCAATTCCCAGGTCTCTCACCGGAGATGTCCCACACCCGCACGGTCTGGTCCAGGCTCTGCCATTCCCATTGATCCCATTCCCATTCCCATTCCCATTTATCCCATTCCCATTCCCATTTATCCCATTCCCATTCCCATTCCCATTTATCCCATTCCCATTCCCATTTATCCCATTCCCATTTATCCCATTCCCAATTCCCAGGTCTCTCACCGGAGATGTCCCACACCCGCACGGTCTGGTCCAGGCTCTGCCATTCCCATTCCCATTCCCATTTATCCCATTCCCATTCCCATTTATCCCATTCCCAATTCCCAGGTCTCTCACCGGAGATGTCCCACACCCGCACGGTCTGGTCCAGGCTCTGCCATTCCCATTGATCCCATTCCCATTCCCATTCCCATTTATCCCATTCCCATTCCCATTTATCCCATTCCCATTCCCATTCCCATTTATCCCATTCCCATTCCCATTTATCCCATTCCCATTTATCCCATTCCCAATTCCCAGGTTTCTCACCGGAGATGTCCCACACCCGCACGGTCTGGTCCAGGCTGGCCGACACCACCAGGTCCTCGGCCGGGTGGAACTGGGCGCACATCACGTAGTGGTTGTGGCCCGTCAGGACACTGCGGGGGGATCCCGAGTGAGGGAGAGCCGGGAACGGCCCGGGAACGGCCTGGGAATGGCCCGGGAACGGCCTGGGAATGGCCTGGGAATGGCCTGGGAATGGCCTGAACCCACCCGGGAATGGCCCAGGAACGGCCCGGGAACAGCCCGGGAACGGCCTGGGAATGCCCCAAACCCACCAGGGAATGGCCCAGGAATGGCCCGGGAATGCCCCAAACCCACCAGGGAATGGCCCGGGAATGGCCCGGGAATGCCCCAAACCCACCAGGGAATGGCCCGGGAATGGCCCAGGAATGCCCCAAACCCACCCGGGAATGGCCCAAACCCACCCGGGAATGGCCCGGGAATGGCCTGGGAATGGCCCAGGAATGGCCTGGGAATGGCCCGGGAGTAAGGGGAGAACCCGGGAACGGCCCGGGAACGGCCCAAACCCACCCAAGAACGGCCCAGGAGTGAGGGGAGAGCCTGGGAACGGCCCGGGAACAGCCCGGGAATGCTCCAGGAGTGAGGGGAGAGCCCGGGAACGGCCCAGGAATGGCCTGAACCACCCGGGAACAGCCCGGGAATGCCCCGGGAATGCTCTGAACCCACCTGGGAGTGCCCCTGGAATGCCCCAGGAACGCCCCAGGAATGCCCCAAACCCACTCGGAGCAAGGGGAGTGCCCCGGGAATGCTCTAAACCCACCCGGGAATGCCTCAGGAATGCCCCGAACCCACCCTGGGAACAGCCCGGGAATGTCCCAGGAATGCCCCGAACCCACCCTGGGAACAGCCCGGGAATGTCCCAGGAATGCCCGGAACCCGCCTGGGACCAGGAGAAGCTGCTCTGGGATGGGGGGTGCTGGGATTTGGGGGAACTGTGGGATTTCTGGGATTCTGGGATTTCTGAGATTTCTAGGGTTTTGGGATTCTGGGATCTGTGGGATGCTGGAATTTCTGGGATTCTGGGATTTGCAGGATTTCTGGGATGGTTCCCTCAGGAATTGGGGAATGGATCCCTGGGAATTGGGGACGGATCCCTCGGAATTTGGGGATGGATCCCTCAGGAATTCTCACCACACGCAGGTCCGGGACTGCCAGTTCCACACCCGGATGGTTTGGTCATCGGAAGCGCTCAGGATCCAGGGATATTCCTGGAAAAACCCCGGGAATTCCGTGCTTGGAGCTGTCCCAGCCCCAGGAATTCCATCCCAGCCCTGGGAACTCCATCCCAAATCTCCGGAATTCCACCCCAGCTCCAGAAATTCCATCTCAAATCCTGGGAATTCCATCCCCAGCCCCAGAAAGGAAAAATTCCCATGGAACCAGAACTCCCAGGAAAAAAGAATTCCCAGGGATTGATTCTCTCTGGAAGGAGATTCCCAGCCAAGGATTCCCACTGGAAATTCCCACAGGGAGAGGAGATTCCCGGGATAGAGTGCAGAATTCCCAGGACAAGAAGCCGGAATTCCTGGGATAGAGAGCAGAGTTTTCGGGATAGAGGCTGGAATTCCCACGGGCAGTGCAGAATTCCTGAGAGACAGGCAGAATTCTTGGATAAAGGACAGAATTTCTGGGATAAAAGCCAAAATTTCCATCATAGAGAGCAGAATTCCAGGATAAAAGGCAGAATTCCAGGATAAGAGGCTGGAATTTTAGGATAAAAGGGCAGAATTCCAGGACTGAGGCCAGAATTCCAGGATAGAGAGCAGAATTCCCAGGATAAGAGGCAGAATTCCAGAATCGAGGCCAGAATTCCCAGGATAGAGGCCAGAATTCCCAAGATAGAGTGGAGAATTCCCAGGATTGAGGCCGGAATTCCAGGACTGAGGCCAGAATTCCAGGACTGAGGCCAGAATTCCAGGATAAAAGGCAGAATTCCCAGGATAACTCACGTGGTGGAAGAAGGTTGTCCGGATGTAATCCAGGTGCCCCAGCAGGGTGAAGAGGCAGCGGCGCAGTTTGTAATTCCACACCTGCAACGGGAATTCCGGGAATTCTGGGAATTCTGGGAATTCCTCAGCGGGAAAGGGAAGCCCAGGGAAGCAGGGCTGCCACATTCCCATTGTTTTTCTAGGAATTTTCCCCATTTATTCCCAGATTTTTCCTTCCATTTTCCCATTTAAATCCAGATTTCGATCCCAGATTTCCCTCTCAAATCCAGAAAATCCCAAATCCCAAAGTGGGAAGGATCCAGCTCCAAAAACAGGGAAGCAAAACAACACAAATTCCACTTTTTCCCAGGAATTTCCCCGTTAATTCCCAGATTTCCCCTCCATTTTCCTACTCTTATTCCATTTCCAATCCCAGATTTCTCCCTCAATCCCTGAATCCCAAATCCCAACTTTTCCCCCTCCCCTTTCCCCACCAACCCCAGCCGGGAGGGACCCCCCAGGGCCATTTTTTGGGAGGAAAATCGGGAATTTTGGAGGGAACTTGGGAATGTCTCACCTTGATTTTGTAGTCGTCGCCCCCGGACACAAAGAGCGGCTGCTGCTTGTGGAAGTCGATCCCTCGGACCGGCCCTGGAATGGGAAAAGGGCTCGGAATTCCCAGGAATTCCTGGAAAAACCCCCAGCAGGAGGGAAAATCCACTAAAATCCAGGAAAATCTGCGATGTCAGGAGCTGTTCCCGCTTTTTTTTGGGGAGAAAAGTTGGGTTTTCCTTCGTTTTTTGCTGCTCTGGAGCCAGGAAAAGCAACAGGAAATGTGGGAATTGCCTGGAATTCCAAGCTTGGATCCTTGGGGGTTTTTTATGGGATTGGGAATGTTGGGAAGTGGGGGGGAGGGATTGGGGGTGGCCCAAAATCCCAACTGGATCCTGGGAATTTGGGCTCCATCCCTGGGAGCCTTTTCCAGATCCCAGAGGAGGAATTTTCCTGGAATTCATCCCAAAAATTCTCCTGGAAAGGCTCTAGGCATTCCCTGAGGGAGGAATTTTCGAAAATCCATCCCAAAAATCCCTCTGAAACAGCTCCAGCAGAATTTCCCTGGAATCCATCCCAAAAATCCCCTTGGGATGGCCCCAGGAATTCCCTGGGGGAGGAATTTTCCTGGAATTCATCCCGAAAGTCCCTCTGGAATAGCTCCAGGAGAAAATTCCCTGAAATCCATCCCAAAAATCCCTCTGGGACGGCTCCAGGAGAAAACTCCCTAAAATCCATCCCAAAAATCCCCTTGGAACAGCTCCAGCCATTCCCTGGGTTTCCCTCATTATCCCACAGACTGGAAAACCCCAGAAAATCCCAGAAAACCCCCAAAAAATCCCAGAAAACCCCAAAAAAATCCCAAAAAATCCCAAAAAATCCCAAAAAATCCCAGAAAATCCCAAAAAATCCCAGAAAATCCCAAAAAATCCCAACCCCATCCCCAAACCTCCCAGGAACCCCCCAGGATTTCCCAAGATTTCCACCTCCCACCCCAAATTTTGGGGGGCGTTTTCACCCCTCAGGACCAAACCCGGGAACGCCGCGGGCTCGGGGGGGCTCCCGGGGCTCCCGGAATTCCCGTTTTTTTGCCTGGAATTCCCGGAATTCCCGGTTTTTTTCCCAGGATTACCGTCGTGCTCGTCGAACTTGTCGATGAGGGTGCACATGCGGTAGTCCCAGAGCTGGATGACGCCGTTGTGGAGGCTCGTGAGGATCCAGGGCCGCTTCGGGTGGAAGCTGAGCCCTGGGAAAGGGGGAAAAGTCAGGAAAAGGGCCCGGGGAAAAGTAGGAATGGGGTAGGGGAAAATGGGGGGAGAGAGGGGGAAAAGAACAGGGAAAGGTTGGGAAGAGACAGGGAAAAGGTTGGGAAAGGACAAGAGAAATCTTGGGAAAGGACACGGAAAAGGATGGGGAAAAGGCTGGGAATGGACAGGGAAAACCTTGGGAATGGATAGGAAAGAAATTGGGAAAGGACAGGGAAAAAGGCCAGAAATGGACAGGGAAAAGTCTGGGAAAGGACAAGGAAAAGGTTTGGAAAGAACAGGGAAAACCTTGGGAAGAGACAAGGAAACAACAAGGAAAATACAGGGAAAAGATGGGAAAAAACAGGGAAAGCTCTGGGAAGAGGCGAGGAAAACCCTGGGAAAAAATGAGGAAAAAGGCAAGCGGAGAAATGGGAAAAAGACAGGAAAGAGCCAGAGAAAAACCTGGGAAAGGCCAGGGAAAAGGCTGGGAAGAGACGGGGAAAAGCCGGAGGAAACAGAGGGAAAACTTCTGGGAAAAGGACAGGGAAACCTGGGGAAAACCCTGGGATCGATTCCCAGCCCAAATCTCCAGGAATTCCTCGGACACCTCCAGGAATGGCCACTCCAAACCTCCCTGGGCAGCCCCTTCCAAGGCCTGGCCGCCCTTTCCACGAGGGATTTTCCCAAATTTCCACCCGGAGCCTCCCCTGGCACAGCTCGAGGCCGTTCCCTCTTGTCCTGTCCCCGTTCTTTGGGATCAGATCCCAAATCCCCCCAGGAAGAGCCCGAAATTCCCCCTGGATCCCCCTTTTCTCCAGGCTGAGCCCCCCCAGCCCCCTCAGGATTCTCCATTCCCTTCTCAGGCCCTCAGCCCTGAGGGACCCGAACCTTCCCCTCACAACTTCCCACCCCCCCAGTCCCCTCCCGCGCCTCATCCCCGCCTCCCCCATCCCCTCCATGCCTCTTTTCCCTCCTTTTCCTGATTTTTCCCGCTTTTCCCACCTTTCACCCGCGCCGATTTGGTCTCGAATTTGGTCAACATCGCCCCGCGCCCGGCCCGGCCGCAGCCCGGAACCTCCACGTCAGCGCCGCGGAACCGCCCCGGAAGCAGCACCGGAACTCGCCTGTCCCCGCTCTCCCTTCCGCTTCCGCCTCCTTTGCGGAAGTGGCCCCCGGAAAATGGCGGGGCCGGGCCCGGCGGCGCTGAGGGAAGCGGGAGCGGCCGGGAATTCCTTGGGAATGCTCCGGAATTCCCTGGGAGTGCTGCGGGCGCTGCTCGTGGCCGCGCTGGCGGCGGGTGAGGACTGAGGGAGGGGGGAAAAAGGGGGGTTTGGGGGGGTCCTGAGGGGTGGGGAGGGGTCGTGTCCGCCCGGGGACGCTTTTGGGGTCCCCTTTAGGTCCTTGGGGTGTCTCCCTGAGCTTCTTCCTGTTCCTACCACTCCATTCCCAACTTTTGGCGCCTCTGAGGATTAAAAAAAGCCAGGAAGGGGCTTCTTCCCCCTTTTCCCCGAGGCCATTCCCAAGTTTTGATCTATGAGGGGAAAAAGAATTGGGAAGAGGCTTCTTTTCCTTCTGGGGTTAAAATCTGGGAAGAGTTTCCCTTTCCCAACTTTTGGAGCCCCTGGAGATCCAAAAAAATCCAGGAAAGGGCTTCTTCCCCACCCTTTCCCAAGTTTTGATCCATGAGAGGAAAAAAAATGGGAAAGGGCTTCTTCCTCTCCCTTTTCCCAATTCCTGTTCCCAAATTTTGATCCATGAGGGGAAAAGAATTGGGAAGGGGCTTCTTTTCCTCCCTTTTCCAATTCCCGTTCCCAAATTTTAATCCCTGAGGAGAAAAAAACAGGAAAGGGCTTCTTCCTCTCCCTTTCCCAATTCCCATTCCCAACTTTTGATCCATGAGGGGAAAAAAATCAGGAAGGGGCTTCTTTTCCTCCCTTTCCCAATTCTCGTTCCTGAGTTTTGATCCGTGAGGGGAAAAAAAATGGGAAAGGGCTTCTTTTCCTCTCTTTTCCAAGTTTTGACCCCTGAGGAAAAAGAAATCAGGAAGGGGCTTCTTTTCCTCCATTTCCCAATTCCCGTTCCCAAATTTTAATCCATGAGGGGAAAAAAATCAGGAAAGGGCTTCTTCCCAATTTTCCCCCAGCCCATTGCCAAATTTTGATCCATGAGGGGAAAAAAAATGGGAAAAGGTTTCTTCCTCTCCCTTTCTCAATTCCCATTCCCAAATTTTGATCCACGAGGGAAAAAAATCGGGAAAGGGCTTCTTCCCAATTTTCCCTCAGCCCATTGCCGAATTTCAATCCATGAGGGAAAAAAAAATGGAAAAAAGTTTCTTCCCCTCCTTTTCCCAATTCTTATTCCCAAATTTTGATCCACGAGGGAAAAAAAGTCAAGAAGGGGCTTCTTTTTCTCTCTTTCCCAAGTTTTGATCCCTGAGGTAAAAGAAATCAGGAAAGGGCTTCTTCCCCTCCCTTTCCCAAATCCCATTCCCAAATTTTGATCCATGAGGGAAAAAAACCGGGAAGGGGCTTCTTTTCCTCCCTTTCCCAGTTCCCATTCCCAAGTTTTGGCTGATCCCTCAGGCTCCTGCAGCGGGAATTCCGTGGAGAGGAAGATTTACATCCCCCTGAACCGAACGGCGCCGTGCGTGCGGCTGCTCAACGCCACCCACCAGATCGGCTGCCAGTGTGAGATCCCATCCTGGGAATTCCGGGAATTCTTCTGGGAATTCCGGGGGGTGCTCCCTAAGGGGGGGTTTTGGGGGAATTTTGGAGGTTTTTTCCGAGCGATTTGAGGGAGTTTTGGGTGATTTTAGGAGGGTTTTGGGGGGATTTTTGGCGGTTTTTTCGAGCGATTTGGAGGAGTTTCAGGCGATTTTGGGTGATTTTAGGGGGATTTTGGGGGGTTCCAAAGGTCCCCGGGGTCTCTGAATGGGTCTGGGGTCTGTGGAGAAAATTTGGGGATTCTGGGGAATTTTAGGGGAATTTTTGGGGTTTGAAAGGTCCCTGGGGTCTCTGAATGGGTCTGGGATCTGTGGGGAAAATTTGGGGATTTTGTGGAATTTTTGGGTTTTTTTCGGAGTGATTTGGAGGAGTTTTGGGCGATTTTGGGTGATTTTAGGAGGGTTTTGGGGGGTTCAAAAAGTCCCTGGGGTCTCTGAATGGGTCTGGGGTCCGTGGAGAAAATTTGGGGATTTTGGGGAATTTTTGGGATGGAGGAGTGGCCAGCAGCAGCAGGAAATGTGGGAATTGCCTGGAATTCCAAGCCGAAATCTTTGTGGTTTTGGGGTTTTTTTAATGGGATCAGGGAATATCGGGAATGAGGGGGGAATTGGGGGTGTCCCAAAATCCCGGCCTGATCCCGGGAATGTTGGGATCATTCCTTGGGAGACTTTTCCAGATCCCAAGCATCTCCTGGTGGAGGGGAATTTCCCTGGGATCCATCCCAAAAATCGGCCTGGAATCGCTCCAGGCATTCCTAAAACTCCCTCTGGAACAGCTCCAGGGGAATTTTGCTGAAATCCGTCCCAAAAATCCATCTGGGTTGGGAATTCTGAGGGAACAAATTCCACGTTTCCATCTCCCAGCTCTTCCCTCAATTCCTCTTCCCTCTCCCTTGGTTTTCCAGGGAATTCTGAGGGGACAAATCCCACGTTTCCATCCCACGTCTCTTCCCTCCCTCCCTCATCCCTCTCCCCTGCTTTTCCATGGAATTTTGGGAATTTTGAGGGGACAAATCCCACATTTTCATCCCACAACTCTTCCCTCACTCCCTCATCCCTTTCCCCTGCTTTTCCAGGGAATTCTGAGGGGACAAATCCCACATTTCCATCTCCCAGCTCTTCCCTCCCTCCCTCATCCCTCTCCCCTGCTTTTCCAGGGAATTCTGAGGGGATAAATCCCACATTTCCATCTCCCAGCACCTCCCTCATTCCCTCATCCCTCTCCCCTGCTTTTCCATGGAATTCTGAGGGGACAAATCCCACATTTCCATCTCCCAGCACCTCCCTCACTCCCTCACCCCCCTGCCCTGCTTTTCCCGGGAATTCCGGGGGGATGATCCCGATTTCCCCCCTCAGCCTCTCTCAGCGGGGACACGGGCGTGATCCACGTGGTGGAAAAGAAGGAAGACCTGGAATGGGCCCTTTCCACAGGGCCCCACCCCCCCTACATGATCCTGCTGGATGGGAACCTCTTCTCCAGGTCAGTTTTTGGGATTGGGAACCCCAAAATTCTGGGATTAAATCCCATTTTCCCCAAATCACCCCCCCCCCCCGCCCCCGACTTCCTGGGTTGGAGCGTTCCTGGTTTTACTGGGATTTCATGGATTTATTCCTTGTTAAACTTCATTTTTTCCTTCTTTTTTTGTGGGATTTGGGTCTGTGGTGGCTCCCAAATTCTTGGAATTTAATAATTTAATAAAAAAAGTGGGAAGAATTAACCTCAGGATGGACTGAGGGCTCCTTTTCCTGGGAAAACCTGGAAAGACGTGGCTGGAATTTCCTTCCTGCTGCTTTTTCCAGCATTTTGGGCCCTTCCCACATAAAAATCCTGGGATTTTTGCTTCATTTCCTTGATTTATCCCTGAATTTCATCTCTCCCTGGATAAATCCCTGATTCCAGCCCTGTTTTCCCTTTTCCAGGGAGATTTTGATGGAGCTGAGGGGAAATTCCCGGATTTCCGGCCTGGCCGTGGCCGCTGCCTCTCCCGCCCCTTCCCCAGGATTTTCCCCGGGATTGAAGTGTCCCAATGATGGATTTGGTGAGGAAAAATTCCCATTTTTTCCCTTCCCAGGAGCCAGAAAAGCAGGAAAAGGGATGGGCTTGGGGTGGATATTCCAAGGATTTCAGGGAAATGGGAATGGGAGGGAAATTGGAATCTCAAAGTGAGGGTCCAGCTTGGAATAGGAGTGGGAAAAAAAGCTGGAAAATTGGGAATGTTCAGTTTTGGAGTGACCTCGTTGGGAAGAGACTTTTCCCAAAGGATGGACTGCCAGGAAAAGGGGGAATTAAGTGAAAGATGTGAATTTTCACTGGAATTTTTGGGATAAATCCTTCCCTGGGAGGGTGGGGAGGCCCTGACCCAGGGAATCCCACGGATTCCTCATCCCAAATCCATCTCGGATCCACCTGGGATGGTGGAAACTGCCCCAGATTATCCTTAAGATCCTTTCCCATCCCAGAATTCCAAAATTCTTTCCTCCAGGCTCAGATTTTTTCCATTTCTTCACCATTTCTTCCCATTTTTTCACCATTTTTTCCTGGTTTTTCCCCATCTTTTCCCCATTTTTTTCCCTTTTTTCCCTGTTTTTTCACCATTTTTTCCCATTTTTTTTACTGTTTTTTCCCATTTTTTCACTGTTTTTTCCCATTTTTTCACTGTTTTTTCCCATTTTTTCACCGTTTCCTCCCATTTTTTCCCGTTTTTCCCTGTTTTCCAGGGGTTTATTCCGAGGATTACGGCCCCCAGTTCGCTCACTGCAACGGCACCGTCTGGAATCCCTTGGGAAGTGGCCTCTCCTACGAGGATTTCCCCTTCCCCATTTTCCTCCTGGAAGATGCCAACGAGACCCAAGTGATCAAAGAGGTGCCTGGGAAAAACGGGAAGCGCTTCCCGATGGGAATTTTGGGCTTTTTAGTCTGAAAATGTCAAAAAATCTGTTAAAAATGCATGGAAATCTATGAAAATCCATAAAAATCCGTAAAAATGCGTTAAAAGTTTGTTGAAAATCCATAAGAATTCATTAAAAATATGTAAAGATACATTAAAAATTTCCTGAAAATTCATAAAAACCTAGTGAAGATCCATAAAAATTCAGTGAAAGTCCGTAGAAGTTCAGTAAAAACTTCTTGAAAATCCATAAAAATACATTAAAATCTGTAAAGATGCATTAAAAATCTGTTGATAATTTGTCAAAATCAATTGGAAATCTATAAGGATTTTTAAAAATCCATTGGAATTCATTGAAAATGCATGAGTCCATAAAAATTCATTAAAAATCCATTAGAATCAATAAAAATCCATTGAAATTTATTGAAAATCTTTAAGACTCCATTAGAATCCATTAAAAACCCATTGAAAATTTGAAATCCTTCCAAAAATCCATGAAGAACCCGTAAAAAATTGTTTAAAAATGCTTGAAAATGTTTGAGTAATTCCATTCAAAATCCATGAAAAACCCATTAAAAAATCCTTGAAAATCCCTGAAAAATTCCATTAAAAATCCATGAAAAACCCATTAAATTTTTTTTTTAAATCTCCTGAAAATCCCTCAAAAATTCTGCTAAAAATTCCATTAAAAATGCCATCAAAAATCCATGAAAAACCCATTTTAAAATCTTTTTAAAACTCTTGAAAATCCTTGAAAAATACCATTAAAAATCCATAAAAAACCCATAAAAGAATCTTTTAAAAGCTCTTGAAAATCCTTGAAAAATTGCATTAAAAATCCATGAAAAACCCATTTAAAAATTCTTTAAAAACTCCTGAAAACCCTTGAAAAATTCCATTAACAATCCATGAAAAACCCATTTAAAAATCTTTCAAAAGTTCCTGAAAATCCTTGAAAAATTCCATTAAAAGTCCACTAAAAACCCATTAAAAATCTAATAAAAAATCCCCCAAAAATTAAAAAAAAACCCATAAAAATACCCTAAAAACCCTAAAAAAACCCCCTAAAACTCCCCAAAAAAAACCCCAAACCCCCCCAACAACCCGATTTTCCGTGGGCTAACCCTTTCTCTGACCTTTTCCATGATTTTTTTCCAGTGTTTCCGGGCCCACAACGTTCCCCGGGATGGCTCGGGGCCGGAGTTCCCGCTCTGTGCCATGCAGCTGCTGTCCCACATGCACGCAGCCGCCAGCACCGTCACCTGCATGAGGCGCAGCTCCCTGCAGAGCACCTTCAGCATCAACCCAGGTGGGATTTTTCCTCTTTTCCTGCTTTTCTGGGAAAGAATTCCCACCTAAATCGGGTTTTTCTGTTGGTTTTTAGAAGAATTTTGATGATTTTTCGCTTGTTTCCGGTGGGATTCCAACTCCTGGAATGTTTTCATTTTCCCAGAGGTTCTGTGTGTTTGGAGGATTCTTAATCTCATCAGTTCTTCCCTTTTTTCCAGAAAAATTCCCTCAGGAATTCCATTTTTCCCCCTGTTTTTTAGCAAAATTCGCTTAGCAGTGACACCATAAGTGCTCCTTTTTCCATTGTTCCCGCAGTGATTCCAACTCCTGGAATATTCTTGTTCTCCCAAAGATTCTGTGTGTTTGGAGGATTCTGAATCCCATCAATTCTTTCCTTTTTTCCAGAAAAATTTCCTCAGGAATTCCATTTTTCCCCTCACACTGAGCAGAATTTGCTCATCGGCAGACGGCACCAAAAATGCTCCTTTTTCCCTCATTCCCGGTGTGATTCCAACCCCTGGAATGTTCTAATTTTCCCAAAGATTTTGTGTGTATGGAGGACCCTGAATCCTATCGATTTTACTGTTTTTTCGAGAAAAATTCCCTCAGGAATTCCATTTTTCCCCTCACACAGAGCAGAATTTGCTTAGCAGCAGCACCAAAAATGCTCCTTTTTCCCTCATTCCTGGTGTGATCCCAACCCCTGGAATGCTGGATCCCAGCTTCCTTCTCTTCCCAGAGGTTCTGTGTGTTTGGAGGATTCTGAATCCCATCAATTCCTCCCTTTTTTCCAGAAAAATTCCCTCAGGAATTCAATTTTTCCATGATTTTTTAGCAGAATTTGCTCAGCGGCGGCACCAAAAATGCTCCTTTCCCCTCATTCCCGCTGTGATTCCAACTCCTGGAATGTTTGTTTCATTTCCCAATGATTCTGTGTGTTTGGAGGACCCAGAATCCCATCAATTCTTTCCTTTTTTCCAGAAAAATTCCCTCAGGAATTCCATTTTTCCCCTTTTTTTAGGAGAATTTGCATAGCAGTGATGCCAATAATGCTCCTTTTCCCTCATTCGCAGTGGGATTCCAACTCCTGGAATATTCTCATTTTCCCAAAGATTGTTTTTTGTCTGGAGGACTCTGAATCCCACCAATTCCTCCCTTTTTTCCACAAAAATTCCCTCAGGAATTCACTTTTTCTCTGGGTTTTTAGCAGAATTTGCTGAATTTTTCCCTCATTCCCGCTGCGATCCCAACCTCTGGAACATTCTCATTTTCCCAATGATTATTTTTGCCTGGATTCCACCCTGAATCCCATCAATTCCTCCCTTTATTCCGTGCATTTCGGGCCACAATTCCCGGCAGAATTCCCTTTTCCCTCTTTTGTGCCAACCTCTGGAATGTTTCCCTCTTTTCCCAGAGATCGTCTGCGATCCCCTCATGGATTACAACGTCTGGAGCTCCCTGCATCCCATCAATGCCTCGGGAAAGGTGGAGCCGGGCCAGCAGCTGATCCTGGCGGCCACGCGGGTGAGTCCTCCTGGAAATCCGGGAAAAGTCCGGGAAAAGTCCTGGAAAAGCTCAGGAAAAGCCTGGGAAAAGCCCGGGAAAAGTCTGGGAAAAGTCCCGGAAAACTTTGGGAAAAACCCAGGAAAAGTCCAGGAAAATCCTAGGAAAAGCTCGGGAAAAGCCCAGGAAAAGTTCAGGAAAAGGTTGGGAAAAGCCCAGGAAAAGTCCAGGAAAATCCTGGGAAAAGCCCAGGAAAAGCTTGGGAAAAGTGCGGGAAAAGTGCGGGAAAAGCTCGGGAAAAGCCTGGGAAATCCCGGGAAAAGCTCGGGAAAAGCCTGGGAAAAGTCCGGGAAAAGCCTGGGAAATGTCAGGGAAAAGTTCAGGAAAAGCCTGGGAAATCCCGGGAAAAGCCTGGGAAAAGCTCGGGAAAAGGGAATTGCTTTCCCACAAAAGAATTCCTGGGGTTTTGGGTAGAATCTGCACAGAATTGCCAGGTTTTTTGGGTGAGATCCATGGAGAATTTCCAGGTTTTTAGGTGGGATCTGCACAGAATTCCCAGGGTTTTGGGTGAAATCTTTGCAGAATTCCTGGGTTTTTTGGGTGGGATCTGCATGGAATTCCCAGATTTTTGGGTAGGATCTGCACAGAATTCCCAGGTTTTTGGGTGGAATCTGTGCTGGATTTGCATTCCCAGTGTTTTTGGGTGGGATCTGTGCAGAATTCCCGGGTTTTTGGGTGGGATTGGAGTTGGAATTCCCAGGGTTTTTGGGTTAAATCCGTGCAGAATTCCCAGGGTTTTTGGGTTAAATCCGTGCAGAATTCCCAGGGTTTTTGGGTTAAATCCGTGCAGAATTCCCATATTTTTGGCCGAAACCTCCGCAGAACTCCCACTTCTCCCCCCTCCAACCCCCTCCAGCTCCCTCTCCCCTCGCTCACCCCCCTGTTTTCCGGCTTTTCCCGCTTTTCCAGCTGGACAGCCACTCGTTTTTCTGGAACGTGGCCCCGGGGGCCGAGGGCTCCGTGGGCTCCTTCGTGGCGCTGCTGGCGGCGGCCGAGGCTCTGCAGGCGGCGCCGGGCTCCCGGCAGCTCCCCAGGAACGTCCTCTTCGTCTTCTTCCAGGGGGTGAGGGCCCCTGCATCCCTGGGATCCTTCCCTGGATCCCTGGGATCATTCCCAAATCCCGGATCTGCCCTTGGGAATGGGATTTTCCCGGGTTTTTGGGTGGGATTTGCTCTGGTTCCTTTTGTTTTCCTTCCCTCTCTTTCCTGTCTTTTCTATTTCTTTTCCTTCCTTTTTTTTCTCTCTTCTCTTTGTGGATCCCTGGGATGGCTCCCAGATCCCAGATCCACCCTTGGGAATGGGATTTTCCCGGGTTTTGGGTGGGATTGGCTCTGGTTCCTTTTGTTTTCTTCATTTCATTCCGTTTTCCTTTTCTCCTTTCCTTTTATTCCTTTTCCTTTTCTATTCTCTTTCTTTTGTTTTTCCCCGTTTTTCCCTTCCCTTCCCTTCCCTTCCCTTCCCTTCCCTTCCCTTCCCTTCCCTTCCCTTCCCTTCCCTTCCCTTCCCTTCCCTTCCCTTCCCTTCCCTTCCCTTCCCTTCCCTGCCCTTCCCTTCCCTTCCCTTCCCTTCCCTTCCCTTCCCTTCCCTTCCCTTCCCTTCCCTTCCCTTCCCTTCCCTTCCCTTCCCTTCCCTTCCCTTCCCTTCCCTTTTCCCTCCTTCCCCCCCTAATTCCAGGAATTTCCCTTTTCCAGGAGACCTTCGATTACATCGGCAGCTCCCGGATGGTTTTTGACATGGAGCAGGAGAAATTCCCTCTGCGCCTGGAGAACATCGGGGCCTTCCTGGAGCTGGGCCAGGTCTGGGAAAAACCTGGGAAAACCTTCCTGGGAATCTGCCAGCCTGGAATTCCCAGCTGGGAGCTCGGAATTCCCACCCAGGGCTCGGAATTCCCACCTGGAGGCTCAGAATTCCCACCCAGGGGCTGGGTTTTCCATGAAATTCCCACCTGGGGCCCCAGAATTCCCAGCCAGGGCCCCAGAATTCCCATCCAGGAGCTCAGAATTCCCTGGAATTCCCACCTGGGGCCCTGGAATTCCCATCCAGGAGCTCAGTTTTCCATGGAATTCCCATCCCACCTTTGATATTTCCCTGGAATTCCCACCTAGGGGCTCAAAATTCCCATCCAGGGGTTTGGAATTCCCACCCAGGGGCTCATTTTCCCATGGAATTCCCACCCAGGAGCTCAGTTTTCCCTGGAATTCCCACCCAGGGGCTCAGTTTTCCCTGGAATTCCCATCCAGGGGCTCAGAATTCCCTGGAATTCCCAGCCAAGGTCCCATAGCTCCCACCCGGGGGCTGGGTTTTCCCTGGATTTCCCATCCCAGCTTTGATATTTCCCTGGATTTCCCATCCCAGCTTTGATATTTCCCTGGATTTCCCATCCCAGCTTTGATTTTTCCCTGGAATTCCCATCCCAGCTCTGATTTTCCCCTGGAATTCCCATCCCAGCTCTGATTTTCCCGGGATTTCCCTCGGGCTGTTCCCAGGTCTCCCTGCGGAACGACTCCGTGCTCTGGATGCACACGGACCCCGTGTCCCGCCGGAATCGGTCTGTGGAAGTGCAGGTGAGTTCCCACTGGGATCCCATCCCAAAAACCCCCAGGATGATCCCAAATTCCCATTCCAGGTTCAGGCTCTCCTTCCCAAGGGATTCCCATCCCAATCCCCCAGGATGATCCCAAATTCCCTTTTCCAGGCATATTCCAACCAAAACTCCGGGATTTTTAACAGCATCTCCCCATTCCCAATGGGAATCCCATCCCAGAAACCCCAGGGAGGATCCCGAATTCCCTGTTCCAGGTGTAAAACCTTTCCCAAATATTCAATCCTACCCAATTCCAGGGGTTTTCCAACCAAAACTTCCCACGGGATTTCACCTTTTCCAAGGGAATTCCGTCCCAGAAATCCAGGATTTCACCTTCCCAGTGGGAATTCCATCCCACCCCATAAACCCCCAGGATGGTCCCAAATTCCCTGTTCCAGGGATTTTCCAACTAAAAATCTGGGTTTTCTAGCAGGATCTCCCTCATTCCCAATGGGAATCCCATCCCAGAACTTTGGGATTTCACCTTTCCCAGTGGGAATTCCGCCCCAAAAGTCCAGGATTTCACTTTTCCAGTGGGGATTTCATCCCATCCCGTCCCAACCCCCAGGATGATCCCAAATTCCCTTTTCCAGGCATATTCCAACCAAAACTCTGGAATTTTTAACAGCATCTCCCCATTCCCAATGGGAATTCCATCCCAATTCCCCAGGATAATCCCAAATTCCCATTTCCAGGTTCAGGCTCTCCTTCCCAAGGGATTCCCATCCCAAATCCCCTGGGATGATCCCAAATCCCCGGGATGATCCCGAATCCCCCAGGATAACCCCAAATTCCCATTTCCAGGTTCGGGCTCGCCTTCCCTCTGGATTCCCATCCCAAATCCCCGGGATGATCCCGAATCCCCCAGGATGATTCCAAATCCCCCAGGATAACCCCAAATTCCCATTTCCAGGTTCAGTCTCTCCTTCCCTCTGGATCCCCATTCCAAATCCCCCAGGATGATCGCAAATCCCCCAGGATAACCCCAAATTCCCATTTCCAGGTTCAGACTCCCCATTCCCAATGGATCCCCATCCCAAATCCCCCAGGATAACCCCAAATTCCCGTTCCAGGTTCAGTCTCTCCTTCCCTCTGGATCCCCATTCCAAATCCCCCAGGATGATCCCAAATCCCCCGGGATAACCCCAAATTCCCGTTCCAGGTTCAGTCTCTCCTGGACGCGCTGCGCCGGGCCAGCTCCGGCTCCGGCTCCGGCGTTTCCCTTCGGGAGCCGGGATTTTCCCAGCCCCTCCCCCCCTCGTCCTTCCAGCGCTTCCTGCGCTCGCGGCAGATCCCGGGCGTGGTGCTCAGCGACCACCGGGCGGCCTTCAGGAACAGGTACCCTGGGAATTCTGGGAATTCCGGGGATTCCGGGAGGTCGGGGAGTTCGGGGAATTCCGGGAGTTCTGGGAGTTCGGGGAATTCCAGGAGTTCCGGGAGTTCTGGGGATTCTGGGGGGTTCTGGGAGTTCCGGGAATTCCGGGGATTCGGGGATTTCCAGGAATTCGGAGAGTTCTGGGAGTTCAGGGAGTTTGGGGAGTTCTGGGAATTCCAGGAATTCTGGGGATTCTGGGAGTTCGAGGAATTCCGGGAGTTCCGGGAGTTCTGGGAGTTCCGGGAGTTCGGAGAATTCCAGGAGTTCTGGGAGTTCGGGGAGTTCCGGGGATTCGGGGAGTTGCGGCTTTGCTGTGGGATTCCCCTGTGAAAAAATCCGGGGATTTCTGGCAGGGTTTTAGTCTTTCCAATGGGATTCCATCCCGAAAATCTGGGATTTCCCAATGGGATTCCATCCCGAAAATCTGGGAATTCTGGCAGGGTTTTGGCTTTTGTATGGAATTCAATCTCAAAATTCCAGGATTTTTAATGGGATTTTGCCCTTCCCAGTGGAATTCAATCCCAAAATTCTGGGGATTTCCAGCAGGATTTCACCCTTTCCGATGGGATTCCATCCCAAAATTCCAGGATTTTTAACAGAATTTCAACTTCCCCATGGGATTTCATCCCAAAAATCTGGGGATTTTTGATAGGATTTTGGCTTTCCCAGAGGAACTCCACCCCAGAAATTCAGGATTTTTAATGGGATTTCACCCTTTCCCCAATGGGATTCAATCCCAAAATTCTGAGGATTTTGTTCAGGATTTCGGCTTCCCAATGGAATTCCATCCCAGAAATCCGGGGATTTCCAGCAGATTTCCCCCTTCCCAATGCAATCCCATCCCAAAAAACCCCTGTGCCAATCCCAAATTCCCATTTCCAGGAGCCACTGAACCTTTCCCTGACCCAATTCCCAGGATTTTCCAACCGAAATCCAGGATTTTCCCTGCCTCTGCCCCTTCCCGTGGGAATCCCATCCCTGGGGAAGGCCGGGAATGCTCGGAGGAGCGCGAGGGAATCGCTCGGACAGGCGAGAAAATTCCGCAGCTTTTTTTGGGATTTTTTTTTTGCTTTTTTGGGAAGAAATTCCTGGCTCGGAGCCTGGGAGGCTCCGGAGCCGCAGCTGCGATTCCAGAGGCTGCTCCTGGTTTGTTTTTTTTTTTCCCATGGATTATTTTTGGGATGGTTCCTCTTGGGCTTTGGCCCTGCCCGACCCCGCTCCGGGTTTTCCGCAGGAATTCCCAGCTCCCGCTCGGATCCGCGGCGGGAATTGGGGAGGGAGGGCTGGGATTGGCCTTTCTGGAATTCCTGGAATTCTTGGAATTCCTGGGATTGTTCCGTTCCCTGCCTGGAATGCCGGGATCTCACTGAACTCAGTCCATGGGTAGGGACATTCCTGGGATCCTGGGGAGCTTCCAGGGATGGAGAATCCATGGAAAATTCGTGGAAAAACCATGGAAAAGCCATAGAAAATCCGTGGAAAATCCATAGAAAATTCATGGAAAA
Source organism: Monarcha castaneiventris obscurior (assembly GCA_026261815.1). NCBI lineage: Eukaryota > Metazoa > Chordata > Aves > Passeriformes > Monarchidae > Monarcha > Monarcha castaneiventris. Next base: position 190,304 of record JAMPIT010000239.1, read on the forward strand.
TCTGTGGAAAAACCATGGAAAATCTGTGGAAAATCCGTAGAGAATCCGTGGAAAAACCATGGAAAAAATCCGTGGAAAAACCATGGAAAATCAATGAAAAATCCATGGAAAATCCATAGAAGAAATCAGTGGAAAATCCACGGAAAAAATCCATGGAAAAGCCATAGAAGATCGATGGAAAAACCATGGAAAATCTATGGAAAATCAATGGAAAATCTATGGAAAATCCATAGGAGAAATCAGTGGAAAATCCATGGAAAAGCCATAGAAGATCCATGGAAAAACCGTGGAAAAACCATGGAAAATCTATGGAAAAAATCCATGGAAAATCTGTGGAAAATCCATAGAGAATCCGTGGAAAATCCGTGGAAAAACCATGGAAAATCCATAGAAAATCCATAGAAAATCCCTGGAATTCCCCGGGCCAGGCTCTCCCTGCCCTCTCCAGGCTCCACTATTAATAAGCAATTAATCAATAATTAATGACTATTCCCAAATCCCAAATCCCAATTTATTTTGCCTCAGATCCCTCCATTCCCACCAGGAATTTTCCCTCCCTCCTTTTCCCTGCCCAGCTCATGGAATGAGCCCCCAAACTCCAACCAGAGCCAGGAAAAATCCCAGGAATTCCGAGCCTTCCTTGGCAATTCCTCGGGAATGGGCAGCGCTGGGGTCCCTTTTCCATCGGAATTCCCCAAATTCCCGGGATTTTCCCTGGTTCCATTCCCAGGTATTTCCAGAGCCTCTACGACACCGCTGAGAACATCGGGATGCGATATCCCGAGGGCCTGAGCCCCGAGGAGCAGCTCGAGTTCGTCACCGACACCGCCAAGGTGCCCGGAATTCCGGGAGTTCTGGCAATTCCGGGAATTCTGGCAATTCCGGGAATTCCTGGGATTGGGGAGCGGGGAGGGGGATGGGGATTTGGGAATGAATCCTGAGGGGGTTGGGAATGGGGCAGGAAATGTGGGAGGAGAGGGGGGGAAAAGCTTGGAAAAAGGTCGGGAATGGCCGGGGCTGATCCAGGCTCTTTTCCTGCCCTTTTCCCGCCCTTTTCCTGCTCTTTTCCTGCTCTTTTCCCGCCCTTTTCCTGCTCTTTTCCTGCCCTTTTCCCACTGTTTTCCTGCTCATTTCCCACCCTTTTCTCACTCTTTTCCCGCCATTTTCCTGCTATTTTCCCTCTCTTTTCCCTCTGTTTTCCTGCTCTTTTCTTGCTCTTTTCCCGCTCTCTTCTCATCATTTTCTCCCCATTTTCCTGCTTTTTTCCCACCCTTTTCCCGCTCTTTTCTCTCTCTTTTCCCTCTGTTTTCCTGCTCTTTTCCTGCCCTTTTCCCTCCGTTTTCCCACTCTTTTCCCGCCATTTCCCTGCTCTTTTCCCTCTCTTTTCCTGTTCTTTTCCTGCCCTTTTCCCGCTGTTTTTCCTGTTTTCTCTGTTTTTCTGCCCTTCTCCTGCCCTTTTCCCACCATTTTCCTGCTCTTTTCCCACCGTTTCCCCTTCCTTTTCCCGCTCTTTTCCCACCCATTTCCCTCTCTTTTCCCGCTCTTTCCGTGCTCTTTTCCTTCTGTTTTCCTGTTCTTTTCCTGCTCTTTCCCCTCCCATTTCCCCTCCTTTTTCCACCATTTTCCTTCTCTTTTTCTGCTCTTTTCCCACCCTTTTCCCTCTCTTTCCTCATCGTTTTCCCACTCCTTCCCCTCCCCATCCCCTCCCTTTTCCCTCTGTTTTCCCGCTCTTTTCCCACCCATTTCCCTCTCTTTTCCCACCCATTTCCCTCTCTTTTCCCACCCATTTCCCTCTCTTTTCCCACCCATTTCCCTCTCTTTTCCCATCCCTTTCCCGTCCCTTTCCCGTTGTTTCCCACCCCGCAGGCTCTGGCCGAGGTGGCCTCGCTGCTGGCCCGGGCTCTGTTCCTGCTCGCCGGCGGCTCCGAGGGAGCCCAGAGCGTCCGGGCTGATCCCAGAACGGTGGGGACGGGCACTGGGAGTGCTGGGAATGCTGGGAATGCTGGGAACGGGCACTGGGAGTGCTGGGAACGGGCACTGGGAATGCTGGGAATGCTGGGAACGGGCACTGGGAGTGCTGGGAGTGGGCACTGGGAGTGCTGGGAGTGCTGGGAATGCTGGGAACGGGCACTGGGAGTGCTGGGAATGCTGGGAATGCTGGGAACGGGCACTGGGAGTGCTGGGAACGGGCACTGGGAATGCTGGGAGTGCTGGGAATGCTGGGAACGGGCACTGGGAGTGCTGGGAGTGCTGGGAATGCTGGGAATGCTGGGAACGGGCACTGGGAGTGCTGGGAATGCTGGGAACGGGCACTGGGAGTGCTGGGAGTGCTGGGAACGGGCACTGGGAGTGCTGGGAGTGCTGGGAATGATGGGAATGATGGGAATGGGCACTGGGAGGGCTGGGAATGGACACTGGGAACGGGCACTGGGAGTGCTGGGAGTGCTGGGAATGGACACTGGGAACGGGCACTGGGAATGCTGGGAGTGCTGGGAACGGGCACTGGGAATGCTGGGAACGGGCACTGGGAGTGCTGGGAGTGCTGGGAATGGACACTGGGAATGCTGGGAACGAGCACTGGGAGTGCTGGGAATGGACACTGGGAATGCTGGGAACGAGCACTGGGAGTGCTGGGAGTGCTGGGAATGGACACTGGGAATGCTGGGAACGAGCACTGGGAGTGCTGGGAGTGCTGGGAATGGACACTGGGAATGCTGGGAACGAGCACTGGGAGTGCTGGGAATGGACACTGGGAACGGGCACTGGGAATGCTGGGAGTGCTGGGAACGGGCACTGGGAGTGCTGGGAACGGGCACTGGGAGTGCTGGGAGTGCTGGGAATGGACACTGGGAATGCTGGGAACGAGCACTGGGAGTGCTGGGAATGGACACTGGGAATGCTGGGAGTGCTGGGAATGCTGGGAACGGGCACTGGGAATGCTGGGAGTGCTGGGAGTGGACGCTGGGAATGCTGGGGCTGGAATCCTCACTTGTCCTGGGATTCCCTGTTTTCCGGGAGTCCCTGGAGTTGGGATCCCTGGAATGGGAATTCCCAATGTTCTTGGAAGGCTTGGAATTAGAATTCCCAGTTTTCCTGGGATCCCTGGAATTGGAATTCCCAATTCTTCTGAGATCCCTGGTGTTGAAATTCCAAATTTTCTTGGAATCCCCGAATTTTCCCGAGATTCCCCAGAACCTCGATCCCAAATTTCCTGGGACTGGAACCCCAGGATTTCCACAGCCGTGGCCCAGAATTCCTGGAATCCCAAATTTTCCTGGAATCCCTGGAATCAGAGTCCCCAATTCCCAACCCCCTCTGCCCTGGAATTCCGGCTCCTTTTCCTATGGGACCCCTCTCCATCCATGAAATCCCTGCCCGGATTTTTCCCGATTTTTCCCAGCTTTTCCCACTTTTCCTGATGGAATTCCCGGATTTTTTCCAGGTCACGCGGCTCCTCTACGGATTCCTGATCAACTCCAACAATTCCTGGTTCCAGTCCCTCATCAAACCTGACCTCAAGGGGATCCTGGGTGAGGAAATCTGGGAAAATCCGGGAAAATCCGGGATCCCCATTTTTCCCACCTGCACTCCCCCATTTCCCATCTCTAACCCCAATCCCATGGAATTCCCAATCCCACTTTTCCAGGCCCTTTTCTGCAGCACATTCCCATTCCCAATCCTATATTTCTGGTTTTTCCCGTTTTTCCAGGCCCTTTCCCCAGCACTACGTGGCTGTGCTCAGCCCTGCTGTGGGAATTCCCATTTTTCCCATTTTTCCCTGTTTTCCAGGCCCTTTCCCTCTGTGATTCCCATTCCCAATCCCATGGAATTCCCATTTTTCCCATTTTTCCAGGCCCTTTCCCCCAGCACTACGTGGCTGTGGCCAGCCCTGCTGTGATTCCCTAACCCTGATCCCGTGGAATTCCCATTCCCAATCCCATTTTTGTATCTCTAATCCCCATTTTTCCCATCCCTAACCCCAATCCCATGGAATTCCTGTTCCCAATCCCATTTTTCCCATTTTCCCATTTTTCCAGGCCCTTTTCCCCAGCACTACGTGGCTGTGGCCAGCCCTGCTGTGATTCCCATTCCCATTTTTCCCGTTTTTCCAGGCCCTTTCCCCCAGCACTACGTGGCCGTGGCCAGCCCTGCTGTGATTCCCTAACCCCAATCCCATGGAATTCCCGTTTTTCCCTGTTTTCCAGGCCCTTTCCCCCAGCACTACGTGGCTGTGGCCAGCCCTGCTGTGATTCCCAATCCCATGGAATTCCCATTTTCCCTGTTTTCCAGGCCCTTTCCCCCAGCACTACGTGGCTGTGGCCAGCCCTGCTGTGATTCCCAATCCCATGGAATTCCCATTTTCCCTGTTTTCCAGGCCCTTTCCCCCAGCACTACGTGGCCGTGGCCAGCCCTGCTGTGATTCCCTAACCCCAATCCCATGGAATTCCCATTTTTCCCGTTTTTCCCTGTTTTCCAGGCCCTTTCCCCCAGCACTACGTGGCCGTGGCCAGCCCTGCTGTGATTCCCAATCCCATGGAATTCCCATTTTTCCCGTTTTTCCCTGTTTTCCAGGCCCGTTTCCCCAGCACTACGTGGCTGTGGCCAGCCCTGCTGTGATTCCCAATCCCATGGAATTCCCATTTTTCCCGTTTTTCCCTGTTTTCCAGGCCCTTTCCCCCAGCACTATGTGGCTGTGGCCAGCCCTGCTGTGATTCCCAATCCCATGGAATTCCCATTTTTCCCGTTTTTCCCTGTTTTCCAGGCCCGTTCCCCCAGCACTACGTGGCCGTGGCCAGCCCTGCTGTGATTCCCTAACCCCAATCCCATGGAATTCCCGTTTTTCCCTGTTTTCCAGGCCCTTTCCCCCAGCACTACGTGGCTGTGGCCAGCCCTGCTGTGATTCCCAATCCCATGGAATTCCCATTTTTCCATGTTTTCCAGGCCCGTTCCCCCAGCACTACGTGGCTGTGGCCAGCCCTGCTGTGATTCCCTAACCCCAATCCCATGGAATTCCCATTTTTCCCGTTTTTCCAGGCCCGTTTCCCCAGCACTACGTGGCTGTGGCCAGCCCTGCTGTGATTCCCAATCCCATGGAATTCCCATTTTTCCCGTTTTTCCCGTTTTTCCAGGCCCATTTCCCCAGCACTACGTGGCCGTGGCCAGCCCTGCTGTGATTCCCAGTCCCATGGAATTCCCATTTTTCCCGTTTTTCCCGTTTTTCCAGGCCCTTTCCCCCAGCACTACGTGGCCGTGGCCAGCCCTGCTGTGATTCCCAATCCCATGGAATTCCCATTTTTCCCTGTTTTCCAGGCCCTTTCCCCCAGCACTACGTGGCTGTGGCCAGCCCTGCTGTGGGAATTCTCATTCCCAATCCCATTTTTCCCGTTTTTCCCTGTTTTCCAGGCCCTTTCCCCCAGCACTACGTGGCTGTGGCCAGCCCTGCTGTGATTCCTAGTCCCATGGAATTCCCATTTTTCCCATTTTCCCTGTTTTCCAGGCCCTTTCCCCCAGCACTACGTGGCCGTGGCCAGCCCTGCCAACACCACCCAGCTGGTGCAGCTGGTGCTGGGCAACCTGACGGGCACCAGGCTGGAGCTGTCCCGGGAGCAGTGCCAGAATCCCGGGAAAACGCCCGGAGCCCAGCCCGAGGTGGGGCACAGCACAGGGGGAGGGGAGAAAATGGGGATTTGGGGGGGAAAAATTGGGAAAATGGGAATTGGGGGAAAAAGGGGGATTGGGGAGAAATGGGAACTGGGGGGGAAAAAATGGGAATTGGGGGGAAAAATTTGGATAATGGGAAAGGAAAAATGGGAATTGGGGGGAAGAATTTGGATAATGGGAAAGGAAAAATGGGATAATGGGAAGAGAAAACGGGAATTGGTTCCCTCGTGGGGAAAATGGGAGGGGAGCAGGGGCTGGAATGGGCCGGGAATGGGATCTGGAATTCCCTGCTCGGATTCCTGGTTCTTCCTGCCTTAAATTCCCATTTTCTCACTCTAGTTCCCATTTTTCCCTCTCTAATTCCCATTTTCCCAGCTGTACGAGTACTGGTGGGTGCAGGGCCCCCTGAATCCCATTTTTCTGGCTGGAATTCCCATATTTTCCCAGCTCTATGAGTACTGGTGGGTGCAGGGCCCCCTGAATCCCATTTTTCCCTCTCCAATTCCCAATTTCCCAGCTGTACGAGTACTGGTGGGTGCAGGGCTCTCTGTATCCCATTTCTCTCACTCCAATCCCCGTTTTTCCCATTTGTCTGGTTGGAATTCCCATTTTTCCCTCTGGAATTCCCATCTTTTCCCAGCTGTACGAGTACTGGTGGGTTCAGGGCTCCCTGGATCCCATTTTTTCTGGCTGGAATTCCCATTTTTTCCCATCTTTTCCCAGCTGTACGAGTACTGCTGGGTGCAGGGCTCCCTGGATCCCATTTCTCTCACTCCAATCCCTGTTTTTCCCATTTTTATGACTGGAATTCCCATTCCTCCCTCTGTAATTCCCGTTTTTCCCAGCTGTACGAGTACTGGTGGGTGCAGGGCCCCCCGGATCCCAAATTCCTGACTCTAATTCCCATTTTTTCCCATATTTTCCCAGCTGTACCAGTACTGGTGGGTGCAGGGCCCCCTGTATCCCAAATTCCTGGCTCTAATTCCCAATTTCCCAGCTCTATGAGTACTGGTGGGTTCAGGGCTCTCCAGATCCCATTTCTCCCTTTGGAATTCCCATTTTTTCCTGTTTTTCCCAGCTGTACGAGTACTGGTGTGTTCAGGGCTCCCTGGATCCCATTTTTCCCTCTGGAATTCCCATTTTCCCAGCTGTACGAGTACTGGTGGGTGCAGGGCTCCCTGTATCCCATTTTTCCCTCTGGAATTCCCATTTTTTCCCATATTTTCCCAGCTGTACGAGTACTGGTGGGTGCAGGGCCCCCCGGATCCCATTTCTCCCACTCTAATTCCCATTTTTCTGGCTGGAATTCCCACTTTTCCCAGCTGTACGAGTACTGGTGGGTTCAGGACCCTCTGTATCCCAAATTCCTGGTTCTAATTCCCATATTTTCCCAGCTGTACGAGTACTGGTGGGTGCAGGGCCCCCTGGATCCCATTTCTCTCACTCCAATCCCCATTTTTCCCATTTTTCCCTCTCCAATTCCCATGTTTCCCCAGCTGTACGAGTACTGGTGGGTGCAGGGCCCCCCGGATCCCATTTCTCCCTCTGGAATTCCCATTTTTTCCCATGTTTCCCCAGCTGTACGAGTACTGGTGGGTGCAGGGCTCTCCAGATCCCATTTTTCTGGCTGGAATTCCCATTTTTTCCCATATTTTCCCAGCTGTACGAGTACTGGTAGGTTCAGGGCCCCCCCGGATCCCATTTCTCCCACTCTAATTCCCATTTTTCCGGCTGGAATTCCCATTTTTCCCAGCTGTACGAGTACTGGTGGGTGCAGGGCCCCCCGGAGCCCTCGGGGAACTCGAGCTCGCGGCTCCCCGGCTGCGTGCGCTCCGGCTCCCGCCTGGCCCCCGCGCTGTCCCCGGCCTTCGAGCTGCGCCGCTGGGACTCCCGCGAGTATTCCACATGGACCGAGAGCCGCTGGAAGGACGTCCGGGCCCGCATCTTCCTGGTGGCCAGCAGGGAGCTCGAGGTGGCAACGGGGTGGGATTGGGATTGGGGTGGGATTGGGATTGGGGCAGGGAGCTCGAGGTGGCAACGGGAATGGGGTGGGATTGGGAGGGGATTGGGATTGGGGCAGGGAGCTCGAGGTGGCAACGGGGCGGGATTGGGATTGGGGTGGGATTGGGGCAGGGAGCTCGAGGTGGCAACGGGAATGGGGTGGGATTGGGATTGGAATGGGATTGGGGTGGGATTGGGGCAGGAGCTCGAGTGGCAACGGGAATGGGGTGGGATTGGGATTGAATGGGATTGGGGGGATTGGGGCAGGGAGCTCGAGGTGGGAACGGGAATGGGGTGGGGTGGGATTGGGATTGGAATGGGATTGGGGCAGGGAGCTTGAGGTGGGATTGGGATGGGATTGGGATTGGAATGGGATTGGGATTGGGGCAGGGAGCTCGAGGTGGCAACGGGAATGGGGTGGGGTGGGATTGGGATTGGGGCAGGGAGCTCGAAGTGGGAACGGGGTGGGATTGGGATGGGATTGGGATTGGGATTGGAATGGGATTGGGGCAGGGATTGGGGCAGGGACCTCGAGGTGGGAACAGGGTGGGATTGGGATTGGGAGGGGATTGGGATTGGGGCAGGGAGCTCGAGGTGGGAACGGGAATGGGGTGGGATTGGGATTGGGATTGGGATTGGAATGGGATTGGGGAGGGATTGGGGCAGGGAGCTCGAGGTGGGAATGGGATCAGGGTTGGGGCAGGGAGTTTGAAGTGGGATCAGGAATGGGAACAGGGTGGGATTGGGATTGGGATTGGGGTTAGGAGGGGATTGGGATTGGGGCAGGGAGCTCAAGGTGGGATTGGGATTGGGGTGGGATTGGGATTGGGGCGGGATTGGGGCAGGGAGCTCGAGGTGGGATTGGGATTGGGATTGGAGCAGGGAGCTTGAGGTGGGATTGGGATTGGGATTGGGATTGGGGTGGGATTGGGGTGGGGAGGGAATGTTGGGAATGGGATTGGGATGGGGAGGGACACTGGGAATGGGACCCACGGGGGACATTGGGAACAGGAGGAGGGACCCTGGAGCAATCCCTGTTCCAAATCCCCAATATCCAATTCCCATTCCCATTCCCGCTCCCAAATCCCAATCCCAAATCCCCGCTCCCATTCCCACTTCCCAATCCCAAATCTCCATTCCCAATTCCCAATCCCCAGTCCCCCAATCCCAAATCCCCAATCCCCATCCCCAAATCCCCAATCCCAAATCCCCAATCCCCAATCCCAAATCCCCATTCTCCATCCCAAATCCCCATCCCCAATCCCCATCCCCAAATTCCCAATCCCAAATCCCCATTCCCAAATCCCCATTCCCCAATCCCAAATCCCCAAATTCCCAATCCCAAATCCCCATTCCCAAATCCCCATTCCCCAATCCCAAATCCCCAAATTCCCAATCCCCAAATCCCCATTCTCCATCCCAAATCCCCATCCCAAATCCCCATCCCCAAATCCCCAATCCCAAATCCCCAATCCCCAATCCCAAATCCCCAATCCCAAATTCCCAAATCCCACATTCCCCGTTCCAGCTGCTGACGCTGGCCCTGGGGCTCTCGGTGCTGTTCCTGTCCCTGCTCTGCACCTTCCTCATCAGCGCCAAGGCCCCGCTGCTCTTCGGGAGCCCCGAGCCCGGCGCCGGCGGCCTCTGAGGGACGGGAGAAACTGGGAAAAACCCCAGGAAAAACCCTGGGAAAAACCCCAGGAAAAACCCTGGGAAAAACCCTGGGAAAATCCTGGGAAAACCCCAGGAAAAACCCTGGGAAAAACCTGGGAAAATCCTGGGAAAACCCCAGGAAAAACCCAGGAAAACCTCCGGGAAGGGCCTGGAAAAACCTCGGGAAGGGCCCAGAAAAACCCCCGGGAAAACCTCCGGGAAAACCCCAGGAAGACTTTCGGGAAAACCCCGGGAAAACCCCGGGAAGGGCCTGGAAAAACCCCCAGAAAAACCCTGGGAAAACCCCAGAAAAAGCCCCAGAAAACACCCGGGAAGGGCCTGGAAAAACCCTGGAAAAACCCCCAGGAAGGGCCTGGAAAAACCCCAGGAAAATCCCCGGGAAGGGCCTGGGAAAAACCCCCGGAAAAACCCTGGAAAAATCTCCGGGAAGGGCCCGGAAAAACCCCCAAGAAGGGCCTGGAAAAACCTCCAGGAAAACCTCCGGGAAGGGCCCAGAAAAGCCCTGGAAAAATCCCAGGAAGGGCCCAGAAAAACCCTGGGAAAAACGGGATCTTCCCCTTCCCCCCCGGAAACGCTGGAGCTGCTCCTGGGAAACGCAGCTTGGGGGGAATTCCTGGAATTCTGGGTGGGTTCAGTGGCCTGAGGGGAAAATTCCTGAAATTCCCAGTTGGATCTGGCAGCCTAAGTGGGGAATTCCCAAAATTCCTGTTTCTCTGAGTGGGAAATTCCTGGAATTCTGGGTTGCGTTCAGTGCCCTGAGGGGGAAATTCCTGGAATTTCTGGTTCCCTAAGCAGCAAATTCCCGGAATTCCGAGTTGAATCCAATGCCGTGAGTGGGAAATTCCCGAAATTCCAGGCTGGATCCACTGCCCTGAGTTGGAAATTCCCGGAATTTCTGGTTCCCTGAGTAGGAAATTCCCGGAATTTCTGGTTCCCTGAGTGGGAAATTCCTGGAATTCCTCACTGTCCCAACGCCCCGAGTGGCGAATTCCCGACTTTTTCCCGGAATTCCCCCTTTGGATCCCTCCCTTTTCCCGAGGGTTGGGGCCTGGGAGGCTCCGGGGGCGGAGCTGATCCCAAAATCCGGATAAAAGGGGGATTTTTTGGGGAATTTTGAGCAATTCCAGGGATTCCTGGGAATGTCCCGGAGGATTCCCGGGAATCCCAAATCCCTTTTTTCCCTTGGGATTTGTAAATATTATAAATAAATCCATGAAATTCCCAATTTTCCACCTTTTTTGGGGGTTTGTTGGTTTTTTTCTGGGTTTTTCTTGGATGGAGCTCCCACAAAAAAAAGAGGGAAAAACTTTGGGAATTGGGGGAGGTTTGGGCTCGGGAAAAGTCGGGATTTGGATCCTGGATAATCCATGGGAAAGGAGGAGCAGGGCTGGGAAAGGGCTGGGAATTCCTGGGGAAAAAAAATGGGAACGGGGCTGGAATTGGGAATTCCTGGAAAAAGATGGGAATGGGGCTGGGAAAGGGCTGGGAATTCCTAGAAATTCCTGGAAAAAAGGGAAAGGGGCTGGGATTGGGCTGGGAATTCCTGGAAAAAATCAGGGAATGGGGCTGGGAATTCCTGGGGAAAAAAAAAGATGGGAATGGGGCTGGGATTGGGCTGGGAATTCCTGGAAAAAATCAGGGAATGGGGCTGGGAATTCCTGGGGAAAAAAAAGATGGGAATGGGGCTGGGATTGGGATGGGAATTCCTGGAAAAAAAAAGGGAAAGGGGCTGGGAATTCTTGGAAATTCCTGGAAAAAAAGATGGGAACGGGGCTGGGATTGGGTTGGGAATTCCTGGAATGGGGCTGGGAATTCCAGAGGGAGCTGGGGGGGGGGGGGGAGGGGGGGGCTCATCCCAGAAAAAAAAACCCGGGAATTTTTCTGCCTCTCCACGAACCCTTGGGATGCTCTCGGAGCCAATCCCGGGTTTTTTCCTTTCCCTGGATCCCGAATTCCCGGGGCTCCTTCCCGAGGCTCTCCCGGGATTTTCCAGGTGCGAAAAGCTCCGATCCCAACCTGGGGAAAAACGGGAGAGAAAAATGGGAAAAAACGGGAGGGAAAAATGAGGGGAAATGGGGGAAAAAAGGGGGGGAAAAATGGAGAAAAAATGGGGGGGAAAAGGGGGGGAAATGGGAAAAGATGGAGAGAAAATAGGGGGAAAAAGCTGGAGGAAAAAATGGGAAAAGAGGGAAAAAACTGGAGAGAAAATGGGAAAAACGAGGGAAAAAATGGGAAAAAATTGAGAAAAAAAATGGGAAAAAGAGAGAGGGGAGACGGAAAAAAAACTGGAGAGAAAAAAGGAAAAACTGGAGAAAGAAGAGGGAAAAGAAGAGGGGAAAATGGGAAAAACTGGAGAAAAAATGGGGAAAATGGGAAAAAAGGGGGAAAGGGGAAAAAAGAGGGAAAAATGAGAAAAAATGGAGAGAAAAAAAGGAAGAAAAACTGGAAAAACAAGAGGAAAAGGGGGGGAAATTTGAGGGGAAAATGGGAAAAACTGGAGAGAAAATGGGGGAAAAAAGAGGGAAAAAATGGGAAAAACTGGAGAAAAAAAGGGGAAAAAACCTGGATTTGTCTTTTCCCAGCCCTGGGCCCCTTCCAGCTGCAATTCCCGGCTGGAAAAGGCTCCTGGAAAGGCTGGGAAGGGCTCTTTGGGAGCTCTGTGAATTCCTGGGGGGGAAAGGGGGGGAAAATGGGGAAAAAATGGGGGAAAAAGGAGAAAAAAGGGGGGAAGGGGGAAAAATGGGGTGAAAAAAAGGGGAGGAAATGGGGGAAAAATAGGGAAAAGGGGGGGAAAGGGAGGAAAAATGGGGGGAAGGGGAATAACGGGGGGAAAATTGGGGGGAAAAAAGGGGGGAAATGGAGGAAAAAATAGGGAAAAGGCGGGGGAAAAGGAAGAAAAATGGGAGGGGAAAAAAGGAGGAAAAAAGGGGGGGAAAAGGGGGAAAAAACGGCCCCGCATCCCGAGGCCAGGGAAAAACCGGGAAGCGCCAGGGAAAAAACCGGGAAGAGGCAGGGAAAAACGGGAAGCAGATGGGCAGGAGGAGGAGGAGGAGGAGGAGGAGGAGGAGGAGGAGGAGGAGGAGGAGGAGGAGGAGGAGGAGGAGGAGGGGCGGGAGCCGCTTTTCCCTGGATCGCTGGAGGGAGCGGGAAAGGGGGAAAAGCTTTGGGATAACAGATGGGGAGGACACAAAGGGCCGGGAAGGGGAGCGGGGCCAGATGGGCGGGAGGAAAATCGGGAATTCGGGATAATGAGCCTGGAGTTGGGACCGAGAGCTTCTGGCGCTCGGGGTTGGGTTTTTTTTTTTTTTTTTTGGAAAAAAAGGAACAAAGCCAGCGGGAAAAATAAAAAAAAAATAGGGATGAAAACCCTAAAAATTAGGGAATGCGGCCCTGGAAGTGCCAAGGGAAAAATCCCGGGAATCGAGCAAAATCCCAGGAATTGAGCAAAATCCCGGGAAGTGTCACAGAACCTCCCAGAAAGGTTAAATCCTGAAATTTCCCCCGGGATTGGGAATGTTGGGAATGAGCAAAATCCCTTTCCTCGCCCGCCTCGGAGGCTCCGCCGCCCCCAAATCCTTCCCGAATCCTGGAATTCTGCTGGGACTCCAAAATTCCCTGGGCAGCCCCTTCCAAGGCCTGGCCGCCCTTTCCAGGAGGGATTTTCCCAAATTTCCACCCGGAGCCTCCCCTGGCACAGCTCGAGGCCGTTCCCTCTTGTGCTGGCCCCGTTCTTCGGGATCAGATCCCAAATTCCCCCTGGAAGAGCCCGAAATTCCCCCTGGAAAAGCCCGAAATTTCCGCTGCGATGGGAAGCGATCCCGAGGTTTGGATTTTCCCGGAGTTTGGGAATTGTGGCCGGGATTTTCCCCCCTCCAGCCCCAATCCCCGGCGCTTCTTTTGGGATTCCCCCCCCCACTAAATCCCAAGGCAGGCGGATCCGGGATGGGAAAAGCGCCCGGGATTCCCGGCGGGATGCGCTGGCAGCGGGGGAGGCTCCGCTCATTCCCGGCTCATTCCCGGCTGGAATTGTGCCCGGAGCCCGCGGCCGCAGCTGCGGGAGAGGCGGGGGCGGCCGGGCCGGGAACCATCCCAAAAAAATCCTCTCGGGGCCGCGGGGAGGGGGATTTGGGATGGGGGATTTGGGATGATGGATGCGGGTTTGGGATGCTGGGAGAGCCGCGGGGGAGAGGGGGTCGGGATGAGGGTTTGGGGTTTGGGATTTGGGATTTGGGATGGGGATTTGGGATGGGGATGGGGGATTTGGGGTTTGGGATGTGGGATGGGGATGGGGGATTTGGGGTTTGGGATGTGGGATTTGGGATGGGGATTTGGGATGGGGATGGGGGATTTGGGGTTTGGGATGTGGGATTTGGGATGGGGATTTGGGATGGGGATGGGGGATTTGGGGTTTGGGATGTGGGATGTGGGATGGGGA